>JAEUWJ010000606.1:0-19937 GCA_018524395.1 Podaxis carcinomalis
GATGAGATGGACTGGAGCGACTCATGAGACGTCGTAAGAGTCGACAACGCAGGAAAAGGTCTATCAGAACTCGAAACAATGGGGGCTGATGTTATCAGCTCACCACCGGGTTCTGTCAACCCACCCGGTCTCCCTTCACGAGATGGCCAGAGTAGAGTTTCTGTGTGCTCCTTGGCGGGTAATGTAATCACAGACTCGAATTTCGAAACCGCAGTCAGTTGCACGACTGTCGTTTCCCCTCGAGTCCTGGCGGGTAAAGGCTGCAGCTCGCCTAGGTGAGAATGCCGAGGAAGCGAATGCAATTTCGGTGTAAATGGAGATACGAGGGTTCGTGTTTCTTGAGAAATGAATGTGGTGGTGAATGTTAGAGTCCTAAACATTGGGTCAAAATTCCGAAAGGCGGATATTGCAGATGTGTGGGACAAGGTTGCCTCCGACCACTCCAGTTCTGTCGCATTTTATAGTTCCGGCAGCATAGCTCCAAATTTAAGCCCTTTGTCACTGATGGATCGAACATGATGATCAGACAACCGCAAAGATGGAACTGAACCACCCAACAGGAAAAAAAAGGAAGAAAAGGCCGGTTCCTGGAGCAATATCAACAGCAGCATTCTCAGGTGGGAGAAAAGAATTTCTCTACGAAGGTATTACACAGGGTATACTTTTACATCAATATCATCGAGGCGGGGGTGCAAAGGCAGGTCTTGATCCCCCACGCGGGGCTACTTTAAAATGGAGGCTCCACGACTCTCGTTTTCATTAACACTGGGCGAAAGTGAACGTTTTGAACGCTCGGCAGCAGATGATTCGGATTCTGGAGATGTTGCTGACGATCTGGTGGATTCTGTGGCTTGTCGCGAGTAAAGATGAACCAGGCCCGGCAAATCTTCCAAGGATTCCAACAAACACAAACCCAAAAACGTAGTCATCCTGGAATAAATATCCAAATAGGAAGTGAGGTCTCACACGCGATCATTCCATTCCCGGGAAATATAAGACCTCCGCAACTCCCTCCGGGACTGTTCCACGAATCCGATAAAAGGATACAAATACGGGTGTAGTACCTCCCGAAGTTGCAAAACCAAACGTCCCTTCCTTGTGAACACAAGTCCTCGTTCTATCGAATTATCAAGCTCGCTAATGAAAATCGTCCTCGCGTACTCTTGTCCTGGTTCCCAATCGACGCGAGCCAGCAGGATCCACAGAACAATCCACCATAACGACTCGGAAATTGTACACGACTGGGCTTTCCGCAGAGCAAGAAATACCCGGCGCGGGTCCTTTCTTGATACCGGGGATATCAGAAGAAAAGAGAGCATTGTGGGGACGCCACAATGGCTATGCGTGGGAATTGGCGAAAATATATATTTCATTTTCAACGTAGTTTACTCCTTAGCTTTCTACCGTCATGTAGTCTGCTCGGTCAATTGACATTTGGGCCTTTCGCACCTTAGCGAACCTACTCGCATTACAGCATCAATGGCTGGACTATATGCTTTGGGTTCTTCGGGCTCGTGGGATTGGTCAACATATATCAGAGACTGAGACTACAGCTCACATGCCATGAAAAAAGGGCGTGCCCTACAAGACCAATCAGGAGTTATAAACGAAAACATCAACAACATTTTGTACCGTCTTGAGATCCGTCGAAGTTGAGGATTCAGAACCAAATTCTTTGGCATATTCCAAATCGCTCAACTTTCCACGGGTCTTGTCTCCTTTTATAATGATGTCGTTCCTAACGTCACGGTGAACCCAATTATGAATAAGATTACCAGGGCTTGAGTGGGTCAGTACGTGGGGGGTACACAAACGGTGCAAAGCTGACTCACCCAGCAGAGCGCCTCAAACGATGTTCGAAAGTCAGTTACATGATATTGGGTGAAAATTCCGAAAGGCGGGCATTGCAGAGGTGTGGGAGAAGGTTTGCCTCAGACCAGTCTAGTTCTGTCGCGTTTTATATTTCGGCAGCATAGCTCTAAATTTAAGCCCTTTGTCACTGATATTTCGAATGGTGCGTGATCATGATGATCAGACAACCGGAAAGATGTAACTGAACCACCCAACACGTAAAAAAAAAAGAAGAAAAAGGCGGGTTCCTGGAGTAACATCAAGACCGACATTCTGTAAACCATGTTTACGACTGACCGATTCAACGATCGACTTATCTCGTGACAACGTACTAATTATAAACGACTCACTGGCCATCTACGACGACACCTTATAAACTGTCTGTCAATGACTGTTCTTACTCCGGGCTTCTCTTCCCCTGTCTCCCCTGCTTTGCTCTTATACTACACGCGTGTATTCATACGAAAACCAAACGTGACTTCGTGTCTATCCATCTCCTTGGGTTTCGTGAGTGTTATATTAATTCCAGTGAAGCCTCGCAGTCGTTACTGCAGGCTTACACTTTCTCAGGTGGGAGAAAAGAGATTTTCTGCGAGGGAATTACACAGGTGTACTCCTACATCAACATCATCAAAGCGGGGAGAAAACTCATACAGGATGAGGAATGAGCAGGCATTCAGGAAAGGCAGGGATTGATCTTGATCAACCACACGGGGCTTCTTCGAAATGGAGGCTCCACGACTCCTGTATTCATCTTCGTCGGCACTAGGGGAAAGTTAAAGTTTGCAAGGATTGGCAGCAGATAATTTGGATTCGGAAGGATTAGCAAAGTTGCTTCGGATTCGGGAGCTGTCGCTGACGACCCGCTAGATCTCGTATCTCGTCTCGAGTAAACCTGAATTAATCCCGGAAAATCCTCCAAGTTTCTCAGCAAACACGAACCCAAAAACGCAGTCATCCAATAATAAACATCCAAATACGAACTCGAGTCTCGCACCCGACCATTCGGTTCCCGGGAAACATAAGACCTCCAACTCCCTATGGGACTGTTCCATAAACGCGATAAAAGGATACAAATCCGGGTGTATTACCTCCCGAAGTTGAGAAACCAAACATCCCTTTCGTGTGAACACAAGTCGTCGTTCTATCGAGTTGTCAAGTTTATTGACGAAGATCATCCTTACATACCCTTGCCCTGGTTCCCAATCCACACGAGTCAACAAGATCCACAAAACAATCCACCACAAAGACTCCAAGTCATACTGAAATTTATACACGATCACAACTGGACTTTCCGCATAGTCTGAAAAATTCACGAATGAAGGCGCGGGTCCTTTCTTCACACCAGAGTAATCAGAAGAAAAAAGGGCATCGATGGCTGGACTATGTGTTTTGGAATCAGAAGAAAAGAGAGCATCAATGGCTGGACTATATGCTTTGGGTTTTTTGGGCTCGTGGGATTGGTCAACATATAACGTGAACGTTAGAGTCCTAGCCATTGGGTGAAAGTTCCGAAAGGTGGATGGTTGCCTCAGACCAGACCAGTCCTGTCGCATTTTATATGTCCAGCAGCATAGCTCCAAATTTAAGCCTTTGTCATGGTTCGGACATGATGATTAGACAACCGGAGAGATGGAACGTTTTCAGGGGGGGGGGGGGGGGAAAGAAGTTTTCTACAAGGGTATTACACGGGGTATACTCCTACATCAACATCGTCGACGCGGGTGAGGGGGGCAAAGGCAGGTCTTGATCTTGATCAGCCACACGAGGTTTCTTCGATACGAACCCTCTGCGACTCCCGTCTTCATCTTCATTACCACCAGGGGAAAGTGACCATTTCGAAGGATTAGCAGCATCTGATTCAGATCCGTGAGACCCGCTGGACTTCGTATCTCCTCCCGAGTAAACCTGAACCAACCCCGGCAACTTGTCTAAACAGGTGCCCCAACAGGTCCCGTCGCCGACTTTAAGAGTGTCTATTTTAGTTGAGGATGGTGGCTACCATAACCACTCCACTCACAAGACTCGGATACGAGACGGAGGTTGGTGCTGTGTGGCATGTAGGCATGGACAAGCACCTCAACACCTGTCCTGACGTCACTGTGTACTCTTGCCGCAAGAATATGGAGATGCACCCCCTCTCAAGTTTATGTTACTTTGCCGTATATGTCCACCTGTGACGGCTTCTTCTGTACGTTGCCACCCGGAAGCCACTGCGGCACGTTAGGCATACTTTCAAACACTGTAACTTTTAAAATATCCCACTTAGCTCACGTAGGGTCTCCCGTTACTATGATCGCAGTAGGCAGGAGCGTAATGGATGAAGGAAACCGATGACTCTATAGATTTTTTGCAGCACACTTTTTGGCAACTTTTGACAGACAAAATCCACAGTCGTTTCAATCTAGAGGTCATACAGCTCCACAGTCATGGATTATTCATCAAAGGGCGTGAATCAATAATGGAAAACATCTCCGTTGGTGGGGTCAGAGAATGGAATTATTGCAAGGTCCCCAGTGCAGCGGCCAAACTGACCGATATTCTGAGCACTAGACCCTTCTGTGCTATGACACCACCCGCACGAGGATATGGTGTGGGCGGACATTCCGTTACGGCCATGATAGATGTTTTATCAGGCGACACTCCTCGGCTTCAAAGTAAGAAAGATGCGTCGTCAGATACGCATTTTCAACGAGATTCCGAATATGGAACCTATTCGTTTTCAGTTCAGTCCTCACCGAAATTCACCGAAAACAAGGTTGCATATACATTCTATTCCCGCTTGTAATTTCTCCACAAACCACCTCCATTGTCATAGCATTGTTAGTCCGAAACATCTGCTGTTGACATTTTGACATGTGAGATGTTTGATCCTACTAGTGTCTATCACCATTGCTCCATGCCTATGTGTATTCATGTCGCAAATAGCTGACAAAATCCTGGAGAACGACTGCCCGATAGCTACGGGATGGAGCGAGAAGTCTCGTTGAGGAGTCATGCTATACTCCTCAAGATTATTGTCAACCTCGGCAAAAACAGCGCTCACCAGCTTCGGCCTCCAATTTTCAGATAAATAGGCCAGAACCTCCAGACGAACGAACCAACAGCCCAATTTCGATAACAAACTTCCAACACTACTCTCTATTCGCTTAAACATGAAATTCTCTCTCGCCGTCATTCTCGCTCTCGCTGCTGTCGCTTACAGCTCTCCCAACGAGGCCAAGCGTGATGAAGCTATCTCGCTCGCGCAACGTGCTGCACAAGCTTGTGATGCTGCAAACACTTGCCATGGCTTTGGTGGAGGTGACCTTTGCAATGATCGTTGCAAGGGTTGCACAGACGACAGCGGGATATATTATTCCCGTGGTGAATGCTGTGGCACGTAAGTGTTATTTGCACTTCTACTTTAGTTTTCAGTGTAACTGAGTTGATTCGTTTTAGCCTTGATCAAGCTTGCTGCTGCTACCACTAAACTTGGTTCCCGCTCCTTGAAAGCTCTTGGAAGGTGAGATTCTGGCATGTCTGGGCTCAAGTCTTGGAATCAGGGCTGACCGCGCTTCCATAGCGTTATCCTTAGTATCTAGTACTTATGTAAAGTTTTGACCCAGACTATGAACGATGTATTAAACTTGTTTTGATTGAATCGAAATGTGTACCGAGTTTGAATTGCATCATAAGGTTGTGATCTGGGAAGGTTAGGTGTGTTATGGCACCACCCGCCGGTAACGAGTCTCCATATCGTTTCCTACCTCTCGGGGCTTGATACATATCAACTTGATCTAGGAGATCATTTACAGACCGCTCCAGTAGTAAGAATGAAACGGCAAGAACGCGGATACCATAACAAGAATCTCTGAGCAATTGTCTAGCAACCCTTGACAAAAAAGAGGAGCGAAAACGGACGAACGATGAGGAACGCCAACTCACGAATACCGAACCAATGGTTGGAATCAACGAGATACACCTCTGTATGGTACTTTGCCTTATATATCCACCGGGGATATCTGGGCGATCATATTTGACGGCTCCTGTACATTGCAGCCCCGGAGCCACTGCTTCTTGATGCGGCGCGCCCAGTCTATTTTTAAAACAACGGTGCACAGAACACATCACAGCCTAGCTCACATAGGGTCTTTCGTTTCTATGACTTCAGCGGGCAGGGGCGTAATGCATGAAGAGAGTCGATGACTCTATAGATTCTTTGCAGCACAGGTTTTGGCCACCTTTGACAGACAAAACCCACATCGCCTCACTTAAGCCTCGTCATGCAGCTCCACACCCATGTACTGTTCATCCAAAATCAATTCGTATTGGTGAACATCTGCGTTGGCTGCGCAGGAAACAATGGAACTGTCGTTCAGGCGTATTTGTTTGGAACGTCGTTGGTGCACAGGTCGAGCTGGGCGATGTTCTGAGCACTAAACCTTTCGGCGTTATTACACCACCTTTGCGGGGGGCATAGTGTAAAAACAAACATTCGGCCATCGTAACCGTGGCGTGGATAGATGTTCTATCAAGCGGCACTTCTGGCTTCAAAGTACGAGATATGTGGTATTTCTCCTTGCAAATTCTCCATAAATCGCCTCCATCGCAGTAGCTTAGCACTGTTCATCTGAAACATCCATGGTCAACATCTTGACATCTAAATTGTCCCCTACATGTCCATCACTGGTGCTATGCGTATTCAGGCTGCAAATAGCTGGCGAACGACAGTCCGGTAGCTACGGGTGGAGCGAGAAGACTCATGCTGTAGCCCTCAAGATTATTGTCAACCTCGGCAAAGCGGCGCTGGGCCAGCGCCAGCGTTCAAAAAATCAGATAAATAGGCCCAGAAATTCCAGAGACGAACTCACCAACAACCTCCAACTTCGATAACAAACCTCCCAGTTCTACTACTTTTCTATCCATCCACTTAAACAATGAAGTTCTCTCTCGCCGTCGTTCTCGCTCTCGCCGCTGTCGTCTACAGCTCTCCCAGCCCGGCCAAGCGCGATGAAGCTATCTCGCTCGCGCAACGTGCTGCACAAGGTTGTTCAGCTGCAAACACTTGCCACGGTTTTGGTGGAGGTGATCTTTGCAATGATCGTTGCCAGCAGTGCACAGACGATAGTGGGATTTTCTACTCTCGTGGTGAATGCTGTGGCACGTGAGTGTTATCCGTACTTTTACTTTGGTTTTTCGATGTAACTGAGTTGATTTGGTTTAGCCTTGATCAAGCTTGCTGCTGCTTCCACTAAACCTCGTTTACCGACCTTGGGAAGCTCTCGAAGGTGAGAATTGTGCATGTTTGTATTCCCGGTTTGAGGTAGAGGCTGATCGTGCTTCTGCAGAGTTACCCTTGGTCTCTAGTGTTGTGTAGTCTTGGACATAGTCTCCGAATAATGTATCGAAGTTGTTATAATATCGATCGAAATGTGTGTTGAGTTGGATTGCACCATAAGGCTGCAGATGTTAAATGCATTGCTGCATCACCAACAACGGTCCGGCTAATTTTCGTTTCTGAGCGATTCCCAGGCGTCAAGGTCATATCAATAACCCCAAGTCATTCTCATTAAATGTTGCGGTGCTGTGGTTTACCGAGTCAAGACTTTCAAATTAATTACGAACTACTCAAGTAGTATAAAAGCAAAACGCAAGTACGCGAAGAGCATATAAGAAATCTATGTGCGAATGTCTAGTAAACTCCCTGGCGAAACAATAAACGAAATGAGAAGGCGAATACCAACAAAGAAATATCAAAAAGGATCATCCCTCTATCCAATCCCTCCAAATCTCTCCAGCTTCATCTCCAGCATGGCAAGACACCTTCACACCCTTCACTCTCAATCTCCAACTCCTCAGTCCCTTGACGCTTCCTTCCACCGCGGACTGATATTCTTCCTTGACTACTTCCTTCACAGCTTTGAAAACTCGCGTACTAGTGTACCTCAAAATGAACACGACTCTCTTGACGCTTTTCAGCGCGTCGATGGCAGATATGAAATCGCGCCATGGCCAGGTAAGGAGGTAGTCGCTGGTATCAGAAGAAGAGTCGATGTCGAATGTGAGAGTGTGTATATTAGGTGAGGGGATACTGGAGATGAGAGCGGGGAGCCATGCGAGAGTGTTGGTGGGTGTGTAAGGGAGGGAGGAGGTTGAAGATGTAGAGGATGTCGGTGGGTTGATGGTATTGGTAGATGATGCGATAGAGGAATCGGGAGCAGACGGTGAGACAAACACATGGAGCGACTTGAGAGCCACGTTTTCCGCTAACGATATTCCACAACCTAATCCACCATCGTTAATAGTAGGTAAAACACACCAGCCATCGACGACGACGACAACTTACCCTCAGGAAGCTCAAGCACAAGCTCCTCCAATACATCCGCAGCTTTCCCAACAAGCTCACCAACAAGTTTCACCAAACTCTTCTCCCGCACGACTACACCCAACCTCTTCAACCCACAAACAGCCTCCTGCCGCACAAACCACCTCAACATGGACTCTTCCGGGAGCGAGAGATACAACGACTCGAGCGTCTCCGGAAGCCTCTGACGCCCATTTCCTTCCCGCGACGCTTCAACTCCATTCCTCACCTCCCCTACCTCATCCAACCCACCACACGCACACGCACACCCCATCCCACAATTCAACAACACAGAATCACACACCAAATGCCTAACCTTCGCAAACGCCCCCGCACACACAAACTCCACAAACTCATCCACACACTCCCAATAACACGTCCCAACCCTCAACGACCTCACCAACGCCCCACTATCACCAGCACCACCAAAACCCTGCTCCATAACACCCACCTCACTCCACGTCAAATTATACACATCCAACACCCTCACACCTCCCAACGTCCTCACCAACCTCGCAAACACACCCCCAGTCCCAATCCACCGATCAACAACATACTCACCCTCTCTCATCCTCAAAACCCTCACCGCATTCCTAAAACTACACAGTTCCCCTGCACCTGCACCTGCGTCGAGTAACGCAAGAAACGAGTGGATATTGGTATACGTCAACGTGACGGTATGGAAGAGGTAACCGCGGGAAGCGGAGAGCCAGGCTGACGAGACGAGGGCGCATGATTTGAGTGTGGGGGTGTCGAGGTGGAGAGCGATGAGGGTGTAGAGTTCGGGTGGGAGGTGCGGTATGTTGTTTGTGGTATTGGTGCTTGAAGCGGGTGTGGTAGTCGAGTTTGTGTTACGCGAGTGATAGACAGGAAGTGATGCGTCATCCAAGCACGTCAACAGCAACGGCGGCAGTGGACGAGTGAAAAAGAGAACGCCAGAAAGCAGGGCAGAAACGACGACATCCATGGCTCGTCCCCGTCACCAGCTGCGGGTGGGAGACAGAACGCGGTCGACGCGCTATATCCGGACCTACAACGAGGAAGTTAATTATAGAGAAGTCGCAAAAAAAGCGCTCAGTAACACCCAGGGTCCTCTCAGGGGTAGCATAGCATCAGCATTAAAAGTAGTAATAAAACAAACAATCCAATCCTCAAAAACTAAGATACAAAAACATAAATCCTCAAACCCGAATAGCCTCAGGCTCCTCAATAAATATCTCCTCCACATCCTTCCACTGCACTTTCGGCCTTCCACCCTCCCTCCACACACGTTCCCTCTCAACCCAATACTCAACCCTATCCTCCTCAACCACCTCCCCGTTATTACCCCCATTCATCGACATCCTCACCTTAACCCTCTTAGGCACCCAAACCCTCTCCCCCGTATCCCCATCCGTCTCCGCACAAAACCACCTAGGCCTATGCCCCTCTTTCACCCCAGCCTCCCTAGCCCTCCTCGTCCCCCTCTGCCTCTCCTCCTGCCTCCCCTTCAACTCATTCGCCAAATCATACCTCCCCATCTCAAACGCCCTCTGATCCGGTCTCAACCTACAATCCGTCGGACACAAATACGGCCGAAGCGTCTCCTTTGGACAATCATTCAACGATATCGCAAACGGCGTCAAGTTGAATGGAGACCCGTGTGGTTTGACTGAATTTTTCCAGAGGAGGATGTATTCCGGTCCTGTGTTGGTGGGGCTGGTGGTGGGGGTGTTGGTGCCTTTGACGGTAGTATCAGGATTCAAAACCCCATCATGCCCCTTCCCCACCTCCCTCATAATCAACTGCGAATTCCACCTCCCAGCAATCTCATAAACAACCCTCCCACGCGAATCCATAACCTGCCCCGCAATCTCATACGCATCCTTCCCCCTCCACCCACGCGGTTTAAACGTCAACACACACTGTTCCCTCGTTCTATGATTCCGAATCTACCCCAGGGTCAGCAAACACATATAGCCAGCTCCAAGGGAAAAAAGGGGGGGAAAAACGCACAATCATATCACCATAATGATCAATCGTCGGACTACCCAAAATAAACCCAGACACATTCGTCGTCACCTTCTTCCACGTATAATGTTCCACCACTTTTCCTTTCCCCATCACTCCAGGCGCCTTGGGATACCTCGGCCCACCCCACTCTTCCGGAATCACCAATTCCGCATGCGCCACACCCGTAGGTCTAATCTCAAACGACTTGCCCATAAACTTGTTCTGCGCATCGACCTACAACCCACGGCTCGTTATCCAAATTGCGTTGGGGGAGAGAGAGAGGGAAGCGGACACACCTCGCCAAAGTAGTGCCATAGAGGCGACTCGGCCCAACATGCGGATATAGGCGGATGATGACTGACCTGTTCCGAAACATATCGATACTGTTTATCCAACCTCACATATTCAAACGTCTCGCTCTACAAACAAACATTAAATCATAACCAACACCCAAGAAAGACTCAAAAACTCACCAACATCGGATTAAAAGGCTTCGCAATCCTCCCAATCGTACTCGAATAATTGCTCATCGCAAACGCAGCAACAAACGCCAACCGCTTCAACGAATCCCTCTGCGTCGCAGCCGTATCCACTACCACACACATCAATCAGTATAAACCTCCAATCAAAAACATAACACCAATCCAAAAAAAAAAAAGAACCACTCACAACACTCCGAAAACTCCATATCCTCCGCCATCCTCTGCAACATACTCGTCGGCTCATTAAAAAAAACCGGAAAACTAATCTTGGTCAAATCCTTCCCTATACTATGCTTCAACACACTCCACAAACTCGTAGGCGGCCTCTCATCAGGTGTATCCAATCGCGTTCTCAGAACCTCGTAAGCCTTGTACGGTTCCAGCTCCATTGACACAGCATACGGCGGGAGGTTCGCTGACGCGTTGGACGAGGGCGAAGTTAGGGATGCTGGAATCACGAGGTTGGGTATGTTATTCGAATCGATCGCGTCGAAGAATTCGTCTTCTGAATCTGCAGAGTCTGAGGCTTCTTCGACTGAGTCTTGGTCTTGTTCTTCGGTGATTTGGGGTGCGGGGGTAGTCTTGATGGTATCAGTCGTCCCGCTCCTCTTGGGCGTCTCTCCACCCTCTACCTCTCCTTCTTCCTCTACCTTCTGAGCATTCGACGCTATCTGGATTTGAGGCTGAGCTCCTCCCTCCGGCTCCTCAACCACAACCGACACAGGCGGATGAACAGCAGTACCAGTCGTACGTCCACCACTCTTCCTCCCACCACCACCAAACCCACCCACACCTCCACCCCCACCCTTCCTCAAAACACTCCCAAAAGAAACCTCCCCAGCTCCAAACACCCTACTCCCCCTCCTCCGACTCCTAACCCTCAACTCCTCCTCCAACGCCGCTCCCTCCCTAACCACAATCGCAAGCGACTCCTCCCAAACTCCCTCCCTCGCTCGTTCACTCGCAAGTCTCCTCTTAAACCACGTTTCCCTCTCTTTAATCATGCTTTGATATTCCCCCATCAGAGATTGGAGTGTCGTGAATGAATCTACGAGCGCCGTTTTCATTTCGTTTGTGGTTGTGGTGTTGGTGGGAGGAGTGGTGGTGGGAGTGGTGGTAGAAGACGCAGTGGACCGATTAGACCCACTCGACGAACCGCTAGACAAATGAGCCTTCAACAACTCCCTCATCAACTCCACCTGCGCCATCACCGAATTCGCATGCAACTCAAACGCAGCATCATGCGGTGGTACCTGTCTACTCCCTCCACCCGAATCAGCCGAAGAAGACGAATGATCATCCTCCTGTTCATCCTCTCCTTCTCCTTCACCCCCACCCCCACCAGCCTCGGATAAATTGGGATCACCACCACTCAGCGCTGCATTAATCGAATCCGTATCCCCCTGCGCGGCCGTACTCCTCCTACTCAACGAAGGCGGAGGTTTCTTAACAACCGTATTTGAATACCCAGCTCCAATCCCAGTGGTCGAATGAACAGAAGACCTCGCATCACTCTCCCCACTCTGTCTCCTCCCCAACCCCAACTCCGTCTCGCCCGGCACGACCACCAACGACACATCCCGTTTATACCACTCAATACTCTTCGTTATCGCTTGAATCCATCGTGAAGCTTCAACGGGGTGGTTAGCCCGGATGTACCATTTCTGTATGGTGCTGTTGCTGTTGCTGCTGTTGCTGGAGGTGGAGTGTTTAGATGTGGAGGGTAAGGATTGGATTTCGAAGCGTGTGCGGTCTGATGATTTGAGCACGGCGTTTTTCATCGAGATGGAGCCGCGCGAGGCTATGGATTCGTCGTCTTGGTGACGATAGTCTAACAATGGAGAGAGAGAGAAGGTTAATGTGCGGAATTGGAATGGAATGGAATAGGAGGACGACGCACAGGAAAGGACACCATAGTTGAGAACGAACCAGCGGGTATTGTAGCCTTTGGCGACGTTGGTGTATTTGTTGAGGTAGCCTTTGAGAGTGGGAGGTTCGGAGAGGGGTGTTGGTGCTTGGATCAGAGTTCGGTCGTGATTTGCAACTAGGTAATTGCGGGATTTAGTTGCAAGTCATTGTTTTGTGAAGGGGGAACGTACATTGTCGTAGGAAAACTCGGACTTTGTCGTCCTTGCCCGCAGTCTCGTAAGGGGTCTTGCCTTTTCTGTTCCGAACAAAGACGTCCGCGCCAGTACGGACGGCTAGCTCGATCAATCGTAAGTCTTTGCGCCTAGCAGCTTCGTGGAGGAGTGAAGAACCGGTATCATCGTCGAGATAAGAGAGATTGACGAATACTGCGCGGGGGGATTCGAGGAGTTGGATCAAAGCCTGAGAGGGCGGTTCAGAGGTGGATGAGAGAATGTAAGAACGCAAAAGAGAGCGGAAAGAGGCATTGAGGAAGGATCTCGAGTCTGAAATTTCGAGTGAGGTAAGGGGTTTATGTATAGCACGGAAGGAACTCGGCCGTACCATCGATGGCTTTGGTGACGTCCTTGCTCTTGGCTACGTCCCTGCATGTGCGGCCTTGAGCGTCGCGTATGCTGTCGTCGATTCCGTCTTGTTCGAGGAGGAGATTGACGATGTCAGTTCTGCCGAGGGAAGCAGCGAGATGGAGTGGGGTTGTTCCTGATCCTGGGGGATGGACGCCGTTTGGCGAGATGGCGCGATGGGAAAGAAGTAGCGCCACTGTTTGTGCTGTTTTTTGTGATCAGATGAGATTACTTTGTGTACACTGAAGACGTACTTGAGGCGCATCGGACGGCGAGATGGAGAGCGGCTGCACCGGTGTTGATAGAGGCAGAGGAGGAGTCTGAAGAACGTCTGTCCTTGCCGATTTCGGTGAGAAAGGGGTGGATGAGGGCTGGGTCGCCTGTGTGGGGGTGTGAGGGCGGTTGAATTGTGGGTGAGAGGCAAGGCTTACCACTGCGGAGAGCAGCCAGGAGCTTGACTTGGTAGACAGGCTCGGTCTGGTCTGTCATGGACAATTGCAAAGTCGCAACAAATGTCACTCCCACTGCCTTGTCACACTTGCCTGTGTTAGGAAATCGGTGCGTCATTCGACAACGCCACTTTTGCTGATGAGTGCCGTACCCACTGACGTCTCCGAAGGGGTTCTCATGACTTCTTCCAATCATGCACCACCAAGGTAAAGTCACTCGCCACTCAAATATCAACCTGTTGCCTGAAACGTAAGCGTCTCATCCAGGTCCTCAAGTAAATCCAATACACGCGATGGTTCTGTCATAACCAGTGACATAGCACGCGAAATGGACTTGGAAATGCTTGTATGCGACATCGACACCTTTCAACAATCCTACTTGCCCTTCATTCCATCCGAGGGAGATATCACCGCTTGCACTCAGATACTCACCAATGCAGGAATTCTCATTCCGGGGGATGACAATCACCTTGAATGGCGTGACTTTACCAACTCTACTTCCAAGCTCAAAGACCCAGAAAAGACCGTGTTTTCTGCTCTTGCTAAAATCGCGGATGCACTAGCTTCACATACCCTCTCTTCAAATGACGTACACGGTGCCTACTCCAAACCTCGCATCCGGTACCGCCATTGTCCAGAAACCAGAGTCGTTTCCGAGCTCGAAGGCGTCAAGTTCAAGGTGGATGGATGTTTTGAACTCGCGGATGAATCCATGCTCTCGTCGTGTTCTCCGGACTTGATCACTGCGGATATGGTTGTCGTTGCTGAATACAAGAAATACACGATGGATACGCTTGACGTTGGTATCCCTGGTCTTCCATCCACCCAGATTCTGAATCGCCTTTCATTAGAATCGTTTCAAGGTTGTTTCTGCAGCCAGACATATCATGAACGACGACCCTCGGCGTATTTTCACATTTGGTGTACGTCCCACTAATTCATGGACACGACATAAGTTAATACGTGCTTAGATCACGATTGAAGACACTATGATGTCGTTGTGGTATTTCTCCCGCTCGCATTCCACCAAATCTAACGCGTTCAACTTTATTCAGGTATGGCTTAACCCACCCTTCCTGTTCAGGCGTCCTTACCGTCTCACCAGAATCCCAGATTACTAATATCCGTTCTCATCTCTTTTTTATTCGGAGATGAAACGAGCCTCGGATTTGACCCAGCCATACGCCGACACCACGGAACTCGCGTCTATTACGAATACGAAATCTCGGACCAAGGTCACGCGAGGTATTACAGGACCATCACCCCCCTAGCGACCTACCCCCCTCTCAAAATCACAGGTCGCACGACACGCGTATGGAAAGCAGTCGAAATATCCAAATTCAATGGGCACATTCTTACAGGGAAAGAAGTAGCTCTTAAAGATGTATGGATGCGGAAAGACACTCCGACGGAACGTGATATCCAACGACGTATATTTCGAGCTGTGGAAGTGGAGAAGGAGGCTTGGTATGAGGGTTCTGCAGACTCGCGGCTTTGTCTCCTTGGGACGTGGCCGGATGTTATGAGGAGGGGTGTTATGAAATGTGTGTTTGAGGGGACTTATCGTGATTATTTTGTGAGTGTTGAATGTGAGCTGGAGGGTTGGGAGACGAAGGATAGGGCGTTGGGTGCTATTCCGTGGAGTGGTCTTTTTTCGCCCGGTGGAGAACGCGAGGATAAAAGATACGTGCCGAGAAAACGATATTTGGTCGTGTTCGCTGATGTAGGGGAGGCGTTGCATGACGTAGCGGACTTTCGAACATCGTTCGAGGCACTTCGAGATATTGTCTTGGGTGAGTCATCTTCACACCCCTGTACACCTCCACGTACTGACCACCCACTCAAGCCCTGGCAATCTTGTTCATTGCTAATTGGGTTCATCGAGACATTAGCACGGGGAACATCATCGTTATAAGAGGAGACAAGACTCGTGGAAAGTTGAGCGATTTGGAATATGCTAAAGAATTTGGTTCTGAATCCCCCACTTCGACGGACATCAAGGTAGGCAACGGTGTTGATTTCGTTTTTTTTTTTTTTTTTTTTCTTAAAATACTGATTGGGTTGGTAGGGCACGCCCTTTTTTATGGCGTTTGAGCTGTTGGCTGAGTCTCTGATATACAATGACCAACTCGACGAGGAGTCTGAAGAGCCGCCCAATGCTTCTAGCGCAGCTATCGACGCTCTCTTTTGTTCCGATCTCTCCGGTATCAAGAACCGGCCCAAACCTCCACTCGTGGATTTTTCCGAATACGCGAAAAACAAAGTTGAGATCGTGTATAATTTCCAATACGACTTGGAATCATTATGGTGGATCGTTTTATGGACCTTACTAGCTCGTGTGGACTGGGAACCAGGACAAGACTACGCAAAAACGATTTTCGTCGATAAATTGGACAACTCGAAAGAACGAAGACGCGTGTTTACGCGCAACGGACGGTTGGTCTCGAAACTTCGGGAAGTGCTTCATCCGGATTTGGAGCCTTTTATTGGGTTTGTGGAACGGGCTCGGAGGGAGTTGTTGGGAGCTTATGTTTCTAGGGAACGGAATGGGAGGGTGAGAGATCCGAGGTCGTATTTGGATGTTTGTTGTAGGATGACTGTGTTTTTGGGGGGGTGTTTGTTGGAATGTTTGGGGGAGTTGCCGGGGTTGGTTCAGGTTTACTCGGGGGGAGATACGGAATCTGGTGGATTGGCGGCGATATCTCACGAATTTGAAGCAGATGGTGCTAATTCTTCGAAACGGTCACTTTCGCCCGGTGGTAATGAAGATGAATGCGAGAGTCGTGGAGGGTTCGTTTCGAAGAAGCCTCGTGTGCAAGGCTAGCCTTTGGACCCCCCCGCCTCGATGTTATTGATGTAGGAGTATACCCTGTGTAAATTCTTTTCTCCCACCTGAAAACCGTTCCATCTCTCCGGTTGTCTGATCATCATGTTTGAACCTCATCAGTGATAAAGGGCTTAAATTTAGAGCTATGCTGCCGGAAGTATAAAATACGACAGAACTGGACTGGTTTGAGGCAAGCCATCTCCCACACATCTGCAATATCCGCCTTTCGGAATTTTGACCCAATGTCTAGGACTCTAACATTCACCACCACATTCGTTTCTCAAGAAACGCAAACCCTCGTTGCTTCACCTTTTCCTCACTTCCTTCGGAATTTACCCCAAGCCTGACTCCCGCCGTCGGGACTTGAGAGGAAACGATAACGACAGTCGTGCGGCTGACTGTGGTTTCGAAATTCGAGTCTGTGATTACGATACCTGTCGAGGAGCGCACAGAGACTCCACTTACCTGGGAACGACGACTCGTCTTCACACAAAAGGGACGTTTGCTTTCTCAACTCTGGGAGGTACCGCACGGATCTGCAACCTTTTATCGAATGTGGAACAGTCCCGTAGGGAGTTGCGTAGCTCTTATATTTCCCGGGAACGAAATGATCGCGTGCGAGACCCAAGTTCTTACTTGGGCATTTATTATAGGGTGACTGCGTTTTTGGGTTTGTGTTTGTTGGAAACCTTGGAGGATTTGCCAGGGTTGATTCAGGTTTACCCGCGACAAGCTGCGAAATCTAGCGGATCGTCGGCGACATCTCCCGAATCCGAATCATCTGCTGCCAACCCTTCGAAACGTTTACTTTCGCCCAGTGCCAATGAAGGTTCGCCCAATGCCAATGAAGATGAAAACAAGAATCGTGGACGCTCCATTTCGAAGCATCCCCGCGTGGCTGATCAAGATCAAGACCCGCCTTTGCACCCCTGCCTCGACGAAGTTGATGTAGGAGTATACCCTGTGTATTCAGGTTTACCCGAGACGAGATACGAAATCTAGTGGATTATCGGCGACATCTCCCGAGTCCGAATCAGATGCTGCCGACCGTTCAAAACGTTCGCTTTCGCCCAGTGTTAACGAAGATGAAAACGAGAGAGTCGTGGAGCCTCCATTTTAAAGAAGCCCCGCGTGGGTGATCAAGACCTGCCTTTGCACCCCCCCCCCCCCCCCCCGGTCTCGACGATATTGATGTATACCCTGTGTAATACCCTCGTAGAAACCTGAGAATGTTGCTGTCGATGTTGCTCCGGGGAACCCGCCTTTTCTTTTTCTTTTCTTTTTTCCTGTTGGGTGGCTCAGTTCCATCTTTCCGGTTGTCTGATCATCATGTTCGAACCATCAGTGACCAAGGACTTAAATTTAGAGCCATGCCGCCGGAACTATAAAATGCAACAGAACTGGACTGGTCTGAGGCAACCTTGTCCCACACATCTGCAATATCCGCCGAATTTCACCCAATGTCTAGGACTCTAACATTCACCACCACATTCCTTTCTCAAGAAACGCAAACCCTCGTTACTTCATTCACACCCACCTTTCCCTCACTTTTTTCGGGTTTTGACCCAAACCCGACGCTCACCGTCGAGACTCGAGAGGAAACGATAACGACAGTCGTGCAACTGACTGTGGTTTCGAAATTCGAGTCTGTGATTACATTATCCGCCGAGGAGCGCACAGATACTCTACTCACGTCTTCTCGTGAAGGGACAACGGGTGGGTCGACAAAACCTGGTGGTGAGCTGATAACATCAGCGCCCGTTGTTTCGAGTTCTGATAGACCTGTTCCTGCGTTGTCGACTCTTACGACGTCTCATGAGTCGCTCCAGTCCATCTCATCTCATCTTGGCGGTTCTGCAATGTCGCCAGTGCGTTCTGGAGTCTCATCTGCTGCTGCCTCTGGACCACCACCGTCAATGATGATGACCGGCCCGAGTGTCAGTCCTAGCCCTGGCTTAAGCGGCGAAGCGGGGAATCAACATCAGCTTTCAAAGATCCTTCCCTCGGTGATTCTTCCAACGTTCTTCCTTGTAGTGTTGGGATGTTTTGTGCTTTGGAAGAAGCGGAAAAGGCCGCGGAGGGAAAGTGTATCTGGAGTTGTCCCGTTCACCACTTCCAACGACGCTTCGATATTGGTACACCCCGATCAGAAGAACCATTTCGTAAGGTCCGAACAAGGGCTGGTCGGCGGTATGGATGGGAGGACGTTTAAACACTCTAATGGTCAACGAAGGTCTGTTAGAGAAGAGGGTGAGAATGTTACCCTTGGTATCGATAATGGCCATCACTGCAATGAAAGATCTGAAGAGATTCAGCGTGTTGCTCAACGGGAATCGCGTACGAGAACTCTTGATGACATAGCAATTACTGCGACGCGGGCTGAAATAGCAAACTTGCAAGCACAGCTTGCTGATATTGAGGCACGGCGGGTGTCGGCACCTCCCCCTGAATACAGTTCGGAGGTGGGCGAATTGCAGGAGGAAGGGGTGAGGGTGGGAGAGATTTAGGTGGGAACTTTTCTGTGGTCCGGTTGGTGGAAGGTTATGGCTGATGTTTTTGTTCTTTCACAGTGGTGATCGTTGGTTGGAAAGGGCATAGGACTGTTGTTGTTTTGTTTACGTCTGATAGCATTTCAACAGGTTCCGGGATATTGCTTCTTGGTGCTGGTAATGTTTGAAGGGGGGGGGGGGGGGGNACAGTCGAGTCCCTTCGGACTCGACGCAATATGGTATACCCCCGTTTTTGACACACACACACACTCTCTCTAGCTTTCCTCTAAATAAGACTCGTCTCGCTCTCGCGGACTTTCTCTCTTGTTCTCACTCTCGCCCTCTCGTACTCAAAACCGTGACTCCTCGGATACCCGGTCTTGAAGCCTCGCGACTGACGGACGCAGTCGCACACAGTATATTTCGTTGAATGGCCGCTTCACCTCTTCAAGATACGCCGCAAAATCCTTTGTCATCGCATCACTCTCACAGGGCTCAATTGTCATATTTTTGGTGAAGCTATTCGGCTTTCTGCAGCTGTCCACAGCAGTCACTGAACCCAGCCAGCTCCACTTAAGTTGCGCTTTTGGGAAGTCACCAAGGGGAATGCTTTGATGCCCATCTTTGGGTCGTGTGGGACTCTGGTTACCCATGGTCTTCCATGGGGAACCCTCACTATCATCGCTGATGGCTGTATGAATATATATATATTATATTATATACAATCCATCCTCCCACCTAACATCGCATATCGACGCACTCAGGCCTCCCGTGGAACTAGTCCAAAAACTGGTCTTCGCTACCGGAATGCATGCCCAAGCCGGCCGCATCCACGGCCATTGGACGGTTTTTGAAAGGTTCATCGTTTGTGGTCGCCTCAAGTGATCCTACCTTTGCTACTTCTTAACATGTGTTCGCTGTTGCGACTCTTGGCCCGGCAGCTTCACTGACGATCGGACGGTTGGACGGTTTCTGAAAGGGTCGTCACTTGTGGTTGCATTGATTGGTGTCG
>JAEUWJ010000607.1:0-31916 GCA_018524395.1 Podaxis carcinomalis
GCTACTGTCCCGGTCTGTGATATATGATGACCAATCTTACGAGCCCGAAGAACCCGAAGCTTACAGTCAAGCTCGTGATGCTATCCTTTCTTCAGATCTCTCCATTATCGAAGAAGATCCTGCGCCTCCACTCATAGCTATTTCCGACTCTTCAAAAAACCCAGTCGTGATCGTGTACAATTTCCAGTACGATTTGGAGTCTCTATGGTGGATTGTCTTATGGATCCTGCTGGCTCGTGTCGATTGGGCGCCAGCACAAGACTACGCGAGGATGATCTTCGTCAATAAACTTGACAATTCGATAGAACGACGCCTCGCCTTCTCTCAAAAAGGACATCTGGTTTCCCAACTTCAACGGGTGCTACAGCCGCCTCTACATCCTTTCATTGAACCCATAGAACAGTCTCGCACGGAGTTGCGTAGCTCTTATATTTCCCGGGAACGAGACGATCGCGTGCTCGACCCAAGTTCTTATTTGAACATCTATTCTAGGATGACCGCGTTTCTGGGTTTATGCTGGCTGCGATCTGTGAAAAATATGCCGAACTTGATTCACCTTCACCCGCGACAAGCCACAAAATCCACCAAATCGTCACCAAAACCTCCCGGAAACCTTCCCTCCTCCGGAACGTCCGCTGTGAAAATCTCAAAGCGTTCACTTTCCCCCAGTGCCAACGAGGATGAAAACAAAAGTCGTCGAGCTTCTACTTCAAAGAAGCCTCGTGTGGCTGATCAAGAGCTGCAAGAACAGCCTTTGCACCCTGAACGACTTCTCATTCATTATCCTGTATGACTTTCTCTACGTGTTCGGCGGTATCATTGCCATTGATTTAGTCATATTGCCTGCAAGATAACCTTGCACAAAATGAATCTCATTTCTCTCATTCAAAAACTTTCTTGGCGTTGCCCTAGAGAACCACGGACCTCCAGCAATAGGTGACAGAATTTCTCTTTTTCTGACGGGTAGTTACGCTACGTTCCTCTGGTTGCCTGATCATCATGTTCAGAGTGCCAGTGACAACGGCTGAACTTGGTATCCAGCTGCGAAAACTATAGGATCCAACGGAGTGGTCTCAGAGGTAACCTTCCCCTCCGCGCAACCTGCAATATCCCCCTTCGAAACTTCTACCCAATGTCTAGGACTCTGACAATCACTACCACATTCCTTTTTTAAGAAACCCAAATACTCACTGTTTTGATAGCTGTCAAAGGCGGGCTTCTATCGTTGAGACTCTCGAGGCAACAACAGTGAGGGTCATGATCGTTACTGCGCTTCCAACCTTCGAGCCTACAATTACAAAACCCACCACAGAAAAATCAACTTCACTCGTGAAGGGACCCCATCAGGTGGCTTGACAAATCCAGGCGACCTGGTAGCACCAGCACCCATTGTTTCAAATTTCTGCCACCCCCTTGCCTTCATTCCTCGGGATCCAAGCATCGGGTTTCCTAGCTCCTTCCTGTAGTAATTCTTCCAACATTCTTCCTTATAAATCTAGGATATTTCGTGCTTCGGAAGTGGTGGAATGGGCCACGTTGAAAACATGTGTGTAGCGTTTTTCCATTCGCCACTTCCAACACTCCTTCTCAGTTGATGCATTCCACACCAGGTAGCTTAATACAGCCAGGCAGCCTGGTAACGTCAGCGCCCATTATTTCAATTTATGCCACCTCTCTGTCTTCCTTGCCAGCTTCTACGGCTCCTAATGAGTCTATCCAGGCATTTTCATTTCGTACCATCGCCCCCGCAATGTCACATCCACAAGCGCCTTCTGGAGTTACTTCCATGACGGCTACGGTTCCACCAACCGGTCCAAGCCGATGTCCCTGGCCTAACTCAAGCGCTAAAAGGGAGAATCAGCATCGCCTTTCCTAGGTCCTTCCTACAGTGATTCTTCCAACACTCTTTCTTAAGGCGCTGGGATGTTTTGTGCTTCGGAAGCACTGGAAAATGAATATGCGTCTAGACTTGCCCCGTTCACCACTTCCAAGAACATTTCTCGTTTAGTGAACCCCAATTGCAGCAATCGCACTAGTGGTCCGCGGAGATCCACCGGGGAAAGACCCCACCCACGAGTCGGTGAGAATGTCGCTCTAGGTGTAGATAGCCACCGCCACAGCATTCAAAGATCTGGAGAAATTCATTTTGTTGCTCAGCATGAAATGCACACAATGACTCCCGATGACGCAGCAATTGCTGTGGCTCTCGGGTTGAATTATGAAGCCTGCAAGCGTAGATTGCCCCATATCGAAACGCGGCGAGTCTCACCGTCACCCCCTGAATACGGTTCGGAGGTTAAGGGGATGGCACCAGGAAGGATTGGGTGTGGGAGAGTCCTAGGTGGGAAGGAAATTCTGCGGTCCAGTCGGTGGAAGGCTATAGCTGACGTTCTTGTTCCTTTACAGTGGTAATCATTGATGGACAAGGGCACGAGATTGTTGTCTTATTTATATATACTGGCATTCCAACAGGTTACAAGCTGTCGCTTCTCGATGTATATTTGGCGGGACAGTCGTCACTTACATGAAAAGTGTTGAGAAGCGTTGGAATTCGTGATGTGTCATATAGCTACTACTGTTCCGTTTATATACCCTCACTTTAGCTACGCCATATACCACCTCTTTTGCTATGTCGTACTTTGCTTGTTTGTCCCTCTTTCGTCTCTCAAGACATCCCGTCTCAATGTCATTCTGAGACAGAAGAAGCTATGTGTCAGGCGGAAATAATGCGAAATGGATCTGATTGAAAGAAGAACAGTGAAGAGTTGAGCAATATATTCAATAATATACGTCCAAAGAACTTTTGTCTCATATCATGCCGCCCATAGGGCATCGGCCATAACGATGACATCAGCCATCTCCTTCACATCATGAACCCTCACAATCATTGCACCTTGTTGAACGGCACAAGCAACCGCAGCCCCAGTTGCCCACACTCTCTCCTTCGGTTCAGTCATTCTGTCATGCACACCCCGACGCAGGATGGTGCCGAGGAATGATTTGCGTGAGGTGCCAAAAAGAGATGGGAAACCGGCCAACGGGTTTCGTCGCTTGTTTTCTCCTGGGATGAAGGGTAAGTAATAGCAAGAAATAATGCTGAGAATGGGTCCCACCTTGTCCAATCTTGACATCCTCGACTACTTGTGCTCCATGCCTTAACAGCTCCAGATTATCCTCTACCGTCTTACTAAATCCAATCCCGGGATCAGCAACCACGAGCCATCGTCTCACACCTCCCCTCCCTTTGACAATGCGTTCCACCTTTTCTCCTAGTTCAGATCTGACGCCTTCTATGACTGGGGACGTTCCAAGAGGTTTGGCGTACGTATATGCAGAGTAGTCCTTATTCTGTCCGGCATCACCTCTCGAATGCATCAGCACGACCGGAGTAGCGTATTGCCTGGAAATACCCTTCATCTTGTCCATGCTCTGCAACGCGTCTGCATCCTCCTGCCACGGTCCCGGATAGGATTTGGGTCCCGTGAAAGCATAGACATCATTAATGACATTGGCTCCGGCTTTAATGGCGGCTTCGGCGACTTCCCAGCGGAAAGTATCAACGCTGATGGGTATCTTGCGAATGTTCTCGTCGTCTGAGTTGGAACGAACAGCTTGTACGACAGGAACTACGCGTTGGACTTCTTCATCTGTGCTGACAAAAGCTGCGCCTGGTCGAGTAGAATATCCACCAATATCGATGATATCTGCTCCAGACGAGACTGATTGTTGGACGTACGAGGCTGCACTGGAGAGGGTGGTGTAATCCGAACCGTCTGAGAAGGAGTCCGGGGTGACATTGAGAGTCGCCATGAGGCGCGTTTTCGGTTTGTTGTTAGTCTGGAGCGTAGGAGATGATGTGTGAGAAGGAGAAGGATGCAGCCAATATGTCAGAGTCGCGGGCGGTTCATTTGGGTTTGACGAGGGGACATGTGGCAGACTGGGGAAAGGAAGGACTTTGCGCATTGGCGGATCGCTCTCGTTCCTTGGTACGTTGTTGAGGAGGGTCCCAACGGATTTTCGCAGGACTGGGTGGATGTAATCTGGTATCATGCTAGGAGGGAAGATGTTATATAACTCCATAGCACATGACCGGGTCTGGCTCACTCATTGAGAGGTCTTAACACGAACTCGCGCTCCTGAAGACGAGGGTGTGGGACCACGAGTTCCCCTTCGAGGTTATCAAGGGTGGAACGCTGTGATGGAACTCGCGTATCCAGGACCAAATTATCGTAAAATATGATGTCGAGATCGACAACTCGAGGTCCATGGCGTGTCGTTGGCACTCGTCCTACTTCCGACTCAATGGCTTTGAGCAATTCTAGTAACGCGAGAGGTTCGAGGTTTGTTTCTATCTTGTGTGATGAATCAGGAGTGGGGCGCGTCGTTAGTAGGAGATACATACCAGACATGCACCATTGGTGAAGGCGGGTTGATCTGTGACATACATGGGTGCCGTTTCATACAGAAAGCTTGTATCGACAACTGAAACTTCGGCCAACAATGCAAGGTTTTCCGCCGAAAGAAGTTTGGTCGGATCTTCAAGCAGCCGAAGGGCATATTCAATATTGTAGAAACGATCTCCAAGGTTCGAACCTAACGCAATCGCTGCTCTATGAAGCCTCGACGGTTGCGTTGATGTAAAGTCGTCGTAGGTTCGAGTGACTTGAACTTCGGAAGCACTGGCATACACCAATGCATATGGTTTTGCGACTGCGACAGTGACAGATGGTTTTACATCAGAAGCGAAATCCTGCGAAATGGAAGAAAGGGTCTTCTGAGCGACGTAGGTTGTAAGGGATTCCAGGGTCAGATAAGAGGATTTGCCTATTTCCTAGACCAGATGAGACCGAAATCGACGGGATCGAGAAGCTGGGCATACCGTCCAAAGACATCTCGTCAATTTGCGAAAATCTAAAATTGCACGGCCGAGGGATACGCTTTGTGTTTCAACAGAGATGTTGACCACGACATCTTGGGCTTCCTCGCGTTCTACGTCGTTCACGCCGACGATTGTAGGACAGGTGAAGTCGGATACGAAATGTCGAATTTTAGAGATATTCCACTTTCCATTCTCTCGAACAGACCACGCTTCTAGTCCCACGTCATCACAGTGAAGTGGCGCTTTCAACTGGACGATCTTGATCTTGATGTCGGTGACGGTTGTATCAGTGAATGTTCCCTGCACCACTGACAACGCGCGATCCGCGACATCTTCAAGTGCTTGGTATGTTGCACGTGTCTGTTCCGTGAGCGCATATCCAATTGCCTTGGAGATACTGGAGTAGTTGATTGAGAGTTCTAAGTTGTCGGTGGTACCAGCTGGTGAAACGTCGTGGAAGATGTCAACAGACAGGGATATTGGTTGCAGGGTTCCTTTGTTACTTTTCGCTGGCCATCTTGCTCCGGAGGCTAAGGATATGTTGAGGAGGCGATCCTTGACCCGGATAACGTCCTTGTGAACAGGAGCAAGTTCCATTGACACTGGGGGAAATCTCCATGTGGCGACATATTTATTCCACGTGATGATCTGTCTCTCCCTGTTCCGTTTATAGCTAGTCACTAGTCAACCACTGGACAGGATTCAAAACATTCACCTACAGCATGTTTCCGTGTTGCGGAACACCATTAAACTCGCGCTTCATACCGGGGCTTGTGGCTTCTCATGGAAGTATATTTCTACTAAAAACGGTTGGAGCACAAGCTCAATCACAATATATTCTAACATATTCTACATACAATGTCATACAAGACAATACAAGGTCTGTGGATAAGGAGCAAACGCTGAAAAACATAACAAAGATGTCCTTTCACTGTATTCTCACATCAATCAACAGTCTAAATCGGCCTGTTCGTGACGCCAAGGATCAGCAGAAGAACGACAGGGAGTACTACGAAGAACTCACGGCCGGCAAGGCAGATGCATCCACGTTCAGATACGGTTCAGTGCCGGTACATTCGGCGACAGAGACGAGGCGATATCCCGCGTCCTGAAGGGTCCTGATAGCTGCGGGAAGTACTTCCGCCCTGTGAATATGGTGAGAAGTCATCGTATAGACTCTCGGACGGGATTCAAGCGTACACAGTCGTTTCTGGGTATAATGATATCAGTCATTATTACAGTCGTAGTACACGAGAGAAAGGCAGTCTCACCTTTAGTCTCGTGATTCAGAGCCAGGATGGGTTGCTGGTCCTGAACGGCCGCGGCGTACGCGATCTCCGATTCGGCTGCGGAAGCACCAACGGAGTCACCGGAGCTAGGATTCAAATGAATTTTGGTGAATATTCAAGTTGAAGAAGACATACTCGAGGTCCCAGAGGACCACGTCTTGTCCAAGTTCGGCTGCTGCTTCGAGTACCACGTCGTTATAGCTACCATACGCTATCGGAAAGAATACTCATGGGCAGTTTCCCGTGGCTCGGAGACGAGAAACAAGCACTTACGAGGTCGCATGTGGGCGGGTACAACACCAGTTATCCTCCCAATCGCCTCTGCATTTGAGATAATAGCGGATTATCCATCATCTTCTGAGAAATAGAGAACGCGGGGAGACGCACGCGAAACGGAAGACATTTCACTAAGGGCTAGGATTGCCCTTCGTAAACGCAAGAACAGCTCCGGGTGCATAGAACGTACCGTCATATTTGGACAACGTAGCAAGGTCCTTATGACTCCAGGTATGCGAAGCGACTTGATGTCCATCGTCATAGACTGCCCTGATGCGTGCTACGTTATCAGGGTCATTAATACAGTGGTCTACGTTGGGGTCAACAGGAGGTTAATCATGGACAGGGATCAAGGCGACGAGTACAAACAATTATTCCCGTCTACAATCAAACATGTGTTGAGGTCAGGAACTGGGTTGCAAAGGGTGGCAACATACTGAAGAAAAACGTCCCAACCGCGCCGTTCTCCCGCAGAACACGACTGACTTCTTCCCTAAACAATTGAAAATTAGTTTGTCCTTCGTCGGGTGTACCGTGTAACATGGATTACTGACGTGTAATAGTGTGGTCCATCGTCCTATAAATACCACGCCAATAAACTAAGGAGCTCGAAGTAGAAGAAGGACTCACAAAAGTCAAAGCGGCAGTCCCGGGAACAGTACAGGATGTAATAACGTCCCCACCACGCGCAACTAAAGTAGATTTAGCTCCTTTTGCAAGGTCACCATCTTGAACAGCTGCAATAACAGCGCCAGTGCCATCAGTGGCCTCAAGAACGGCCGTTGCATCGGGAGTAGCTGCAATAAAGGTCCCTCCATCGGGAACAGCTCCAATGATGGCCGCAACACCGTCAGTGTTGGGGAAATCTTGTACTTTGGGACCGGAGACGGTGTCATGCGGGAGAGATATAGCAGACCCAGCGACCGTCGTGGCTGCGTATGCAAGACCCAAGCTCACCGAGCCCAGCGAGCTGAGCGACGCCATAGAGCTAAGCGAGTTCACCGACGGTATCGAGGGAAGCGATGGGACAACGCCAGGTAACATATCGGTGCAAGTACAGATTCAGGAGGGGGTTGGGTGGGTGATAGATGAACGGCTTCGAGCGTATATAAAGCCATTCGGATGTGTTGTTAGGAGGAGGTGAGAGGGGGCTGAATCAGAGCGTCATTTGGTTGGTTTGAGAATGGGAGGTGAGAAGTCTACAATGGGGTGAAACGGGAGGGCTAAGACCTTGAGGTTGTGCTTCACGACAACGGACGAGGATCATAGGAGGCCATACCCATCCGAGTGGGTTGATACAGATTCCACGTTGCTCTACTGAGCTTTCTTGATACTTCAAATCTGCGAGTGCTTGCCCTGGTGACGGACATCCCATGTGAGTCACTAGAAAGAATGTGTTAATAGGCAAACTATCGACGTACTTAGTAAATTCAGGTCGCGACCACTATTCCCACCCCTGATGCCAATAACTAACCCCTGGAGGCTTCGAGACAACCTTCCACCAAATAAGATCATTTCTAATTCCTTAACTCCTTGCAGTGGCCTTTCGAGTCAGGAGGTATGCTACTGGTATGCTCCGCAAGGTTATAGATAGACAGAGTCGATCCCTCACCTCTAAGCATGCGCATTGTTCAGGTGATCCATTTGAGTGATACGTCCAGACACAGAACTCCTTGGACCATTCTTGGTCTTGTACGAAGTCCAGGAATGATGATTGGCAAAAGATATTTCCACGGATTCCGCAAATCTCAATTTCAGCACGGATCGCAGGGAGTCGACTGCCCTGCGTCTCTGGAAAATAGATGACTTTAGTATGCGAACCTGAATGATAACAATTTCAAGATCACTGAGAGGTTTTTCAGCGGGACATGCTGTAAGGGTTGAGTACCACAAAAAGGTGGCCAGAGCTGGTTTTTCCTGTGGCAGACGTAGCGAGCGCGCGACTGGTCGTAGGACCAAGATTCTAAACGGGCTTTAAAGGACCAGCGCCGACAACTGAACCACAACTAAAGTAGCACAAGCGCAGAGCCGGTAACAAGAATGAATGCTCGGAGTGGTGGACCTACATAGCAGCAACCAAGGAAAGAAAGTGCACTGTCGTCCTTCTGGGAGCAACAGCAAAGGAACTCTATAAGACCCGAATTATATTAATGATATATGCCAAAACAAATAAAGTGGGGATTAAGGGAACGTTACGACAAAAGAAGCCTTCTCACTTCTTCATCAATTCCTTCACGAGCTCCTTAACACCCCTACTCCTCGCACTTCCTCTTCCCTTCATCTTCGTAAAAATTACAACCTTGCCCTTCTTCCCCGCCCGTCCACTTCTCCCCGCGCGGTGCAAGAAATCCACCATATTTCGAGGCTCATCCACAATGAAAACATGTTCCAACTCCGGCGCAAAATCAAGCCCTCTAGAAAGCAACGAAGTCGTAATCATGACATGCGGTGTAACCTTCGGATCACGCGCAACAGCTTCATCCACTTCTTTCTTCTTCTTCTTCTTCTTATCCTTATCCTTCGAAGCACGAAAGGGATCAGGATTGATTTGTACCGGTCGCAAGAACCCTTCCAGATGTTTATTCGATCCCCTCTTCCTCTGTTCACTTGTACTCGTTAACGCAATACACTTGATTCCTTTTTCTTCCAAGAATGACGCGAGTTCTTCTACTTTTGCACTCTTGTTGCAGAACACCAAGATTTTGGATAATGTGGGTGGTGCATCAGGCTCGATCATACGCCATGCTGCGGCATCCGATGACCAGACCCCTCGAATCTGGTGTTCAATATCGGCAAATTTGTTACCTCCTGTCCAGGAGACATACTCGGTTTTCAGGCTCTTGGGAAGGTGGTGGAGGCGTGGAGAAGCTAGGCGGATGAGGTAGGGATGGTGTTTGTCAAGGTAGGTAGCGAGATTTCTGGGGATAGTGGCAGAGGTAAGGATGAGGTTGAAAGGGTAGTCGATAGGTTCGATGGTTGCAGGAGAAGAGTTTGTCGGTATGAAGGAGGAAAGGGATGCATCAGTTGGGTTGACTTGGATAGGCTTGCCACGAGCTGCGCTGATATCCGCGAGGAGAGTGCGAGTGACTTCTTGGAAGTCAGGGTCTGCGCCAATAGTTCAGTAGGGGTAGAGATCATCTGGGAGATACGCACCGAACAAAATGTCTGCCTCGTCAACAATTACCCACTCAATGTTTTCCAAGCCCAGTTCCGGCTCCTTCCTCCACCGACCCACGCCAGGCATTTTGTCCCGTCCTCTCCTCAATTTGGGCAAGTTACCCTCTTCGTCTGCCTCCAGCTCGCCATCCAAACGATCCCATCCCCTTCCTCTAATCATTTCCATGATCTTTACAGGTGTCCCAACAAGGATATCCACTGGGAACTTGTCCTCTTTCATATCCAATTCCCCGATGGCCTCATCTCCATTCACAACAGCATCCATCTGCTCCGCCAACTTCTTCGCTGACATGTCAGACTTGGTCGTACTAGGCGTGTTAGCTTGGCTAGCACACATAGCCCTCAACTTCACATTACGCGCGAGGGCTTTGGCGAAAGAGGAAAGTTGCCGTGCAAGTTCGTGTGTAGGAGCCAAGATAAGAGCGCGTGGGTTTAAAGCGCGTTTGGAGCTCCGTGTGGCAGGGTTATAAGTGCCCGACTCTTCGTCCAGTTTTAGTCGTTGGAGGAGTGGTAAGAGATAAGCCAAGGATTTGCCGGATCCGGTTTCCGACGCGAGGAGGAACTGTTTCCACTCGCCCGTCGGTAAATCCAAGTCCGACTGCTCAATCAACCATTTAATGCTCAACGCCTGAATTGGCGTTGGTTTTGCGCCAGGACCGAGCATGTTGTCCAATGAAGGGAGAAAACCAGGGAGAAGGGGTGGAGACTCGAATTTAGCGGAAAGTTGAGGTTTTGTTTTGGAAACCATAGAGTTTTCGTCCTCGTGTGATTCGGAGAGGCTAACGGGAGATGGGGGGTGGTAAAATTCTGATTGTGGAAGGTCTTTGAGGATGGAGTGGTATGTTTTGGTGCGTTCCTCAATGACTTCCGCTTGTTTGTTTGCTGGGGATGGTGAAGGTGGGGACGGTACGTGTTTGGGTCCCGAAACGTTGTCGACACTATCCTGTCTCGTCGTCCTTTGAGGGCGGGAATGTCTTTGATGCTTCTCGACCAGCTTCGGGTCTTGGTGAGGGGCGCTATCACGCGTAAAGCCCTTGTCTTCCTTTGCTACTTCATATTTCCCAGACGACGATGTGGGTTTCAAGTCCTGAACAAGACGAGTCCTAGAAGAACCTGGACGGTTACTGTGTCAGAAAAAATCACGCAATAAAGGATTGAAAGGCGTACCTTTCTGTTTCTGGCTTTGACTGTATATCGCAGAGCTATGTATGCGGTAACATAACTGAGTGGTGGATTTGGCTTGAGAGGACGAGCGCCGGAGAGTGGTATACATACAGGCGGTCACCAGAAATATCCCAAATTTTGAACCCGCGCAGTGTCACGTGAATGACGTAGTCACTTACTGTCACCAGTCACAACCCATACAAAAATGCTTTGATAACCCACATGGAGCATTTCAAACTGATTTTTCAAGTAGTTTTTGCCTCACAATATTTCATATGGCATATCAAATGGTTCTTCACAATAACCTTTTCAACCTAGCTTTCATATTGAATATAACTTATCGATTATTCAACATATACCCATTCTATTTAAGTATATCTGGGGTAGTATTTCAGCTTACTTTGCTGTCCCGGGAGGTGTGCAGATAACGGAGGAGTGCATCAAAGGTGATGAACTGGGTTTCTAATATTCAGAGAAGGGAGTGTTTAATTGACGCGACATATTTTCGTACATGCGTAGTGTAGGCGACGATGATGCTCGTAGGCTGAGGTCCANAGGTACGAACCTGAGGTCCACGGAAAGGAACTGGACCTCGAGAATACATGAGACTACGTATAAGTGAGGAAACAGTAATGTACACTTATTTACGAAGCAATGCAGATGAGCTATTCACTACAGGACGGAAGTAGCGGAACTGAACAAAAATAGAAACTTAAAAATTCAAGACGTCATCACACGACGTCGAGCCGCTCGTTTCGACATTAATTCAATATGTAGGTGTAACGTTTGCCCGGTTGTGTTCTCAGAGTTTCGATGGAACCTTGAGCCCCGCAAACCTAGGCTTCCTCCTCTCCTTCATCGCAACAACATTCTCCATAATATCCTAGCACCACCAATCAATACAACAAGCACAATCCCAAGATAGATAAGGACAGGAAGGGGTAACCCACATTCGTCCTCAAAGCATGCGCATTCCAACTCTGCGTAAACACCAAATTCTCCCCAACCGAATGATCCCTCGCATGTGTAATCAACCTCTTCGTCCCACTCACCGCAATCGGACTCTTCTCCGCAATCACCTTTGCCAAATCCAATGCCGCTTTCACGACTTGGTCTTTACCCCCTGAAATCACTTTTGATACCAAACCGAGTTTCTCTGCTTCGGTTGCGGAGAAGGGTCTGGCTGAGTATGCTAATTCACGGATGAGGGATTGGTTTCCTGTGATTTTGGGTAGGAAAGCGAGGGTGCCGATGTCTGCTGCGAGACCTATATCCACTTCCTATTCATATAACATGCAATAGTAAGTGTATGAGGTATACCAAATGGCGAGCAGGTGCACACACCTTGATAGCAAACACAGCAGATTCAGCTGCGTACCTCACATCACAACTACACACAATATCCACTCCCAATCCAAATACCGGACCGTGCACAGCTGCAATAACGGGAAACGCGGCACGTTCAGGTACAGTAATGGCATCTTGGAATTTTTGGATAAGTTTGTGCAATGCAAGGGAAGAACGGGCGGAGTCTTGTTCGAGTGAGGAGCCTTCTTCGCCGAGGGAGGTGGCATCTTTTACTAGGGAATGGTTATGATTGTAGGTATGGTGTGGGAGGGTGACGTACAGTCCAGTCCGGCGGTGAAGATTTTTGGGAAACTGGAAGCGAGGACTAAGGCTCGGACGTCGTATCCGTCTTCGATGAGGTCTTTGAAGAGTTTGCCATAGGCAGTCCAGTACCTAATCACCACGTTGATGATGGCTATCAAGTTTTGAGAGCGGGGCTTACTCGATATTGAACGCGTTCACGGGGGCTCTGTACCACTTAATGTGAGATGTAGTGAGGAAGCGAAACTTGAAGGAGCGCACCGAGCGAGTTCGACAAGTAAAACATGCGGATATGGTTCAGAGACTTTGAGCCATTTGGTCGAGTACTGCGACATCGTTATCAGAACGTAGAGAGTGTCAAAAGTCAAGCAATGGCAGACTGTGCTCCATGTCGCCTACATCGCCGAACACCGACCGAGCCCAAAATCATGCGGAACCCACAAAGCCACCGCCAGCGCTTTCCCACGCTCACCCAAACAAGACTTTTTATAGGTGGTAAGTAGGAGGTATAGATTATTGATCTATGACAGTGACAAAAAGGCTACCAGGTCCAGCGACACAAATCCATTAAGCGTCAAGCCCAGGCACCTGCAATGTCGCCTCTGCACCATCCTTCCCAAACTCCCTCACAACGACATTCAATCCCGCATCGATACCCACGACAAATTGTACCTCCAACGTCGTCGTCAGCTTCCCCGCATCCGCCGATTTGCCCTTCACTTTCAAACCCAACTTGGCTTCAAGCTGCACAACACCCAACAAAGTCTCCTTTGACACTGTTGTATGTTTCACTTCAATCTCTTCTTCCTCTTCTTCTTCGTCCTCCTCTGCGTGTTCGTCCTCGTCCGAGTATTCTGGTTTGGGAGGTTTGACCTTTTCGACCCGGATCCCTTCTCTCACTTCCCATACCTCCAACGCGAGTTTACTCGACTCTGGCAACTCGACATCGAATCGCACGATCCTGCGTGCAGGAAGTGCAGTTTCCTTTTGTACGACAGGTATCCACGTCCCTCCCAATTCAGCATTATCACCACTCGAGCTTGGTAGAAGAACACCGAGCGTACGCGTCAGAGCAGGAACCTCACCCGCTTTCGAATTCCTCCCAAAAGCACTCCTCAACTCTTCATCCGTGATCGAAGAAATGAGATGCGCTTGTAATGCACATCCCCTCGCGAGGATGGTCGTTGGGTCACCAATTCCACCACCCACCACCGTCCCACGTGAAAAGGGAGTCTCGATATCCTCGCGGAATCCACCTGCCAGGAGGATATGTTCATCTAGACCAGGTAAACAGGCACTTCCACCGACGTAAACGATTTCATCGACTTCGTGCGAGTCGATGGTGGCGGATTGGAGAAGGGAGGTGATGGCGTCGCTGATGGAGACGTATACGGGTCTTGCGACGAGGTCGAATCGCATACGGTTGATTGAACCTGTGTAATCCACTCCGTCTTTGAGTGACTCGACAGAACAGGTCGCTGCGCCTGGTGAGGCGCTGATTGTCCGTTTGGTATGTTCCAGCGCTAATCTGAGCTTCGCTTCTGCGCGTTTATCCTGGACATCAGTGGCGGGTACAACCGATAGTGGGATTTTAGTCTTTTTGGTAAACTCGGAAGCGAAATGTTTGATGAGTTTATCGTCGATTTGGTCACCACCGACAGAAGGGGTTGTGGATGAAGCGAGGATGTGCGTGAGACCGGAACGGATAGAGAGGAGGGTGAGAGTCGTGCTGGATGCACCGACGTCGACTACGAGTTGGGTTCGGTCGAGGGGGAGTTGGCTAGCCCATGATTCGGATGTGGTGGTAGCTGCGGCTGCGCCGGATTCGTCTAGGAGTTGTAATACGTTTACGCCGGTTTCTTGGGCGGCTTTTTCTAGAGCGTCGCGCTGGGAGTCGGTGAACCAGGAAGGGACGGTGATGACGGCGTCTTTGACTTTTTTGCCGAGGAAAGCTTCGGCGGAGGAGACGAGGGACCGGAGGAAGAGGGTGGTGACTTCGTCTGGGGTGAGGTATCGGTCTACTTGGATGGGTTCGGAGCGGGGAGTAGGGAGGACAGAGGCAGCAGGTGTGGCATAGTTGGAGGTCGACTTTTCTGCAATGCTGTTTGGTGGGAGTGGGGTAGGAGAGGGTTGGAGGACGGTGACTTTGTATGCGGGCGTGTCGGGGAGATCGGGATGTTGGATGACGGGCGCTGAGAGGTTGAGTGCGGATTGCGGGACTTGGGAGAATCTAAGCGAAACAAAGTTTGAGCGCTAGAAGTGGAGGGATGATAAATGGGACGGACTTTTTGCCAAGGATGTTACGGAAACCTGTGATGGTGTTTTGAGCGTTTTTGACGAGCTGGTGTTTGGCCTGGTTGCCTATGTACTGCGATTATCAGGCGATCAGCGTGCTGTTGAGGAGGAACAGGACATGACGCGTACCATCTCTTCACCGCGAAACGAAATGGCACATGCAATCTGGCGCTCTCCGTCTTCATTTGCAATGCATTCTGCTAGTCCTTCCTACACCCAATATTGATTCACCAACACCAACAAAAGATGCACAGCATAACGCACCTTGGTGAACACCGCTATCGACGCGTACGAGTTTCCAAAATTGATACCGACAACGGGAGGAAGAGACGTGAGTTCGACACTCGGCTGGGCAGTGCCATTTGGGATCTGGGGTGTAGAGGTCATCCTCACTCAACACTCGGCACAAAGGGAAACAACAAACGACTCAGTGTTGCAAAACTTTTTTTGATTAATCAAATATCCGCACGTGGATCAATGGAATTACGTAATTAACTATGATGATAACCGATATGTACTTGGGTGCCCAGCTCGACAGTCGTTCACTTCTACTACCACACTACTCTCATGTCCTGCACACATCTAGACCAACTCAGGAGTATCAAACCACCCACAGTGCAATCGGTGCACAGGGAGGAATGCACTCTATGTTTCGATAGTCAGGTACGCCACTCGGTCATCAATACCTATGATATCACAACTCACTTTACCCTTCTCTTTTGGTAGGACTCACCTACAGGCGTCGATGTCTGCCTGACATGTTTCAACGGCGGATGCCTCGATGCTTCCCGCAACCACGCCCTTCTCCACTTTGGGAAAACACGTCACCCGTTCACCCTCAACGTCAAACGCAAACTCAAGCCCAATGCCCAACGCGTCAGTACCCACGGTCGCACGACTGTAAGAATAATCCTGATATTCGAAAATCCAGATCCAAGACGAAGAGCCCCCCGCAAAAATGAAAAAACTCGCAATAGCTGAAGAACGCGAAGAGGACAAGTACGAACACATCTTGACTCTCAAATGCTGGTTATGCGAGCCTACTGGCAAACTCGTCCCCGATGCTTTACAGGATCCCAAGGTACGTTCCCTCAAACCATACCATCTCACCTTATTTCACAACGAATGCATAGATCAAAGCCCTCGCAGACAGCATAATGTCCTCCCTCTCCTCCGCCCGACAATCCGAAGTCAAAGCTTGGGAAGAAGAAATCACCCCCTGCGAGCACACACTCATGCTCCAACAAGAAGCATCCGGACCTATCCCCGCATCTGGTACGCCCACGCATACATCCCACTATTTCCTTCTCACACACTAATCCCTTTTCACAGGTCTCGCACACTGTAGATCATGCGATCTCAAAGAAAACCTCTGGTTATGCATGACCTGCGGCTCTCTCGCGTGCGGACGCAAACTCTACGGTGGCCTCGGCGGAAATGGACACGGCCTAGAACACTACCAACAATCAGGCCATCCAGTCAGCGTCAAACTAGGCACAATCACACCCGAAGGCGGAGCAGGTACGTCCCAATCCCCACCACCCTACCCCCGAAAACCAGGTGAACCCAATGCAAAAACCCAGACGTATTTTGCTACCTCTGCGACGACAGCAAACAAGACCCCGCCCTCTCATCCCACCTCTCCACATTCGGCATCAACCTCCAAACACTCACCAAAACCGAAAAAAGCATGACCGAACTCCAACTCGAACACAACCTCACATACGATTTCTCTCTCACCTCCGAAGATGGTACCGCCCTCGAACCCGTCTTCGGGCCCGGACTTACGGGCCTTCAAAATCTCGGCAACTCATGCTACATGGCTTCCGTCCTCCAAACCCTGTTCTCTCTCAAGCCGTTCCAAGAACGCTATAAATCTGCCCATGGGCTTCAACACATACAAAGCTGCGACAAATTACCCGCAGATTGTCTTGAATGTCAGATGTATAAAGTCGCGGATGGGTTGTTGAGTGGACGGTATTCGCATCCTGCGAGTTACAAGCACCATCAAAATTCTCCGGGAGCGTTGCAACAACCTCCTAGAGAGTCGTTGTTACATTCGTCTCCTACGCCCGAGTTCCAGGAGGGTGTGCGGCCCGTGACGTTCAAAGCTGTTATTGGTAAAGGGCATGCCGAGTTTTCGACGATGAGGCAACAAGATTCCGAAGAGTTTTTGACGCACTTGTTGAATACGCTCAGACGGGATATGCATAAATACAAACAACAGGGATCAGGTAGGTACTCCTCCTAATCAATTCCTTTGACAAGTTGCCAAACTGTGAAGTGTTAGATATTCAAGACCCGACGACGATATTCTCATATGGCTGGGAACAGCGCCTACAATGTTTCGATTGCAAGAAAGTCCGATATAGGGTCGAAGAAGCAGATGTCGTGAGTGTATCTGTGCCAGCTGTGGAGAAGGGAAAGACAGAGGATGGAAAGACGATATATGAAGATGTGGAGTTGACCAAGTGTCTGGAATCGTTGCTTGGCGTCGAGGCGCTGGAGTATACGTGTCCGAACTGCAAAAGGACTGTGCATGCACTCAAGTGGGTTTGACTCCCGCTATCATATATCGTACCGTAGCTGACGTTTTGATTTTTTGATATTAAAGACAAACGAAGTTTGCAACATTCCCCGAGACACTCGTCGTCCATGCGAAGAAATTCCAACTCGTCAATTGGGTCCCAGCGAAATTGGATATCCCGATTCTGCTCCCATCGAATGATATCCTCGAGTTTACGGAAAGGCACCTTGGGAGGGGGTTACAGCCTAACGAGGAAGAGTTGGGCGAAGCGCGTATGTCGCTGATTTCAATTTTCTTTTCTTTTGGAGGGGATTTTGAATATGATTGGATTTAGCACCGGCGTTGCCGCAGTTTAACGCGGAAGCGATGGCCCAGTTGGAAGCGATGGGATTCCCGCAGGTTAGGTGCCAGAAGGCGTTACTCGCGACAGGGAATAATAGTGCGGATATGGCATTGGCGTGGTTGTTGGATCATTCTGAAGATCCTGGTGCGTCTCCTCTCCTGGTGATGCTTGTGGGCTTGGTTGGGGTTTGCTGAAGTCGTCTACGTTCAGATATCGATGCGCCGATTCAAGGGGGTGCTGGAACGGGTGGGGGTGCGTCGGCAGCAGCACCAGAGCCCCCGGCAGAGTTGGTGTCGATGTTAGCGGATATGGGATTCACGAGTGCGCAAGCTAAAAAGGCGTTAAGGCAAACTGTAAGTTGGAAGCTGCTGTACCCTAGCCGATGACACTCCTAACCCTACGACTTTTTTTTTCGTTAGGATAATAACATGGAACGCGCCGTTGAATGGCTGTTCAGCCATCCGGATGATGATGGATCCGAAGGAACACAAGCACCCACCCACCAACAACAACGAGAAGGGCAATCCAAGACGGTAAACGTACATGGAACGAAAGACGTACCGGTGCGGTACGCACTGAAAGCGTTCATCTCGCATAAGGGTCCGTCGGTGCATTCAGGACATTATGTAGCGCATATACGCAAGGGTGAGGATTGGGTGTTGTTTAATGATGAGAAGGTTGTGAGGGCTGATGTGGAGAGTGTGAAAGAGTTGAAGAAGTTGGCGTATTTGTATGTGTTTGAGAGGGTTTGAGTGGGGTGGAGATGAATGTGTCTGGGACTTGTGGCTTGTGGGGGTCGTTGCATGCATGCGGCCTGTGCGTTGTCTTGCTGGGTGGTCGATGGTGTAATTAGCTAGGAGGTTAGGGGTGCATTTGTATAAGAGATTTTGACATGGGGAATGGAAGTCGTTGTAGTTGGGCTAATTTGTGAAAGGTAGGGTCCAGGGGTGTGGCGTTGAGAGTCGAAATGCCGGATAGACAATATAGTTGGACGATGATTGAATTGTATGGGCTCGGGACACAATGGCAGCTGCACTCGAGAAGCAGTCGTAACCTAATGAATGTTAGCACGTTCACGCCATCCCCTCAAACGTTTGCAAGGTCCGTGCACCGGAGGATCGAGTGTAAGATTGATGACGTTTGAACGGGTTCTTCGACTTGACCATCGAGGCACATGGTGGGAAAAGAACAAGCATGCCAAGATCGTAAATTATGACCCCTAAGTCATTTGAAGGACCTTCGTGCACTTCCATCATGATTCGTGCCTTTTTTGAGCTACTTATTCCCTTGCGGCGCTCCGCCTTTGTTGTGTAGAACTGGTGACCTAACCTCGTGAGGGGTTGGAGGTCTGAGATTGAGACTTGTATCCCCTTATTATCTCTTCCTCAGTTATGAAAGTTCATTTTCAATTATCGTTCAATTGGCGGCTCTGTGTGTATCTGAACGGTAATTGCCGAGAATCTGGGGTGAGATGCTCTTCCCGACTCCCTACTTCTGATGACTTGCTTGGGTTCTCAATTACCTTACCAAGAGATTTATTTTGGCCCTGGGAGGGTGAAAATATGACGCATGCGAACGTGGATTTGTAACATGAATTTATTCTTGAGTGGTCTTTTGGCATTCAGGAGCCAATCGAAATTAGGTTTAGCGGTCTCTGGTTGGGGTTGGACGCCGTATGTGAATCCGAGACTTTGCTAAGACGTACATGGGACCTGATTATTTGAGGCCATGCCGTACACTGATATCCAGATTACACAAGATTATAGCATGTGTGTGGAGAGGAAGTATATAACACGGAATGTTGGTGGATAGTAGGATTTAGAGCAATTTCGTTCTTGTCATCATGCCCGCGACTTATACGCACAAATTCGATACCCCCACTTACAAGGGATCAGTCACGATTAACACTGGGTAAGTGGAGTAGTTCTATACAGGCTTATAACTGCCGTTCTCTTTTCGTTTTTTTTTTTTTTTTTTTCGGGGTCGAAGTGGGCTCATTCTTCCTGTGAGCAGGTTGTACATCAACGGGCAGTGGGTCGATCCCGTAGGCGGCGGAGACAAAATTGAGTGAGCATTCATCGTTATTGGAACTAAAGGACAGACTGATTGGTTAATTCCTACTCCCAGTGTCATTGACCCTTGTACGTACTATTCCAGCCCCTACCCATATGGCTTCTGTCGAACAACTCATCGACGTGACATTGGGTGACCAGGTACTGGGAAACTTGTATGTACCGTTGCAGGAGGAACGTCAAAGGATGTCGATGTTGCCGTTGATGCTGCTCAAAAGGTACTGCATCCCCGAATCGTCGGAGCTGCTAGGTAAATTGACGTGATGAGGCAGGCGTTCGGGACGAGTTGGGGACTCAAGGTCCCAGGATCTGAACGGGGAAAGCTCCTGTATAAGCTGGTTGAGTTGATGGAGAAGCACTATGATGAGCTTGCTGCGCTGGATGCTCTCAATGTTGGTGAGTGGTTTGATGCCGTAGAACTGAATCGCGTTACGAACTTTTTATGTTGTATGCAGGCAAGGGTTACCACTTAGCCAAGATGGCTGACATTGCAGGCGCCATTGCGACGTTTAGGTACTACGCTGGGTGGGCTGATAAGGTCCAAGGAAAGACCATTGAGGTGTGCTATTGGTGAACTGGATCTCCTTGGTCTGTCCCTTCCTGACGGATGTCCCAGACGAACGAGAACAAGATGGCATATACTAGGCATGAGCCTTGGGGTGTTGTCGTGAGCATTACATTTCTAACTTGGCGACGGTAATGATCTTGACTGCAAGACGGCAGGGCGGCATCATCCCGTGGAATTTCCCCCTGGTATGTAAACTGTATCTTGGGGAGGGCTCAATGCTTACGCGTGTGATAGTTCACGATGTCTTGGAAACTGGCACCTGCGCTGGCTACAGGAAACGCCATTGTTCTCAAGGTAAAAAAATGGCTTTTATTGTGAATGGCTGCAGGTAAACTGACGACTCCCGCAGCCTTCGGAAATCACCCCCCTTTCTGCCCTTCTACTTACTGATCTTATTCATCAAGTTGGATTCCCTCCTGGAGTAATCAATGTTATCAACGGTTACGGTGTGCAAGTTCTCAGACCCGCTACTATCTGTAACTTACCATTGCTATACTTGTGTCTCAGGCGGTACCGTTGGAGCAGCTATTTCAGCTCATCCCAAGATTGCCAAGGTCGCATTTACCGGTAGCACCCTCACAGGTCGGAAGATTCTGAAGGCAGCTGCGGAGTCTAATCTGAAGGCCGTGACTCTGGAGCTTGGCGGCAAGAGTCCAACAATCGTCTTCGACGATGCCGATTTGGAACAAGCGATCAAGTGGGCGAGCATGGGTATCTTGTAAGTCGATCATAATGAGCCATGTTCGTGAATTCTGATATTCATATCCCTCAGCTTTAACATGGGTACGAATACTTATTGTTAAGGCGATTGCGCTCAGGGCTCACGTACTCGTAGGTCAAGTCTGTGTCGCAGGATCTAGGATCTATGTCCAAGAGGGCATATATGACCAATTCCTCCAAGGATTTAGCAAGGCGGCAGAACAACTCACCCAAGCTACTGGAAATCCCTTCGAACCTACGACCCAACACGGACCCCAAATTTCAAAAACCCAGTTCGACGTACGTCTTTCAAGCTTCTAGCTTGGACCGTTTTGGGGAGGGAAGTCTGACTGAATAACGAACAGCGTGTGATGGGATACATTGAGTCTGGCAAAGCCGATGGCGCAAAGGTTCATATGGGTGGCGAACGATATGGAGATCAAGGGTACTTCATCAAACCAACAATCTTTGTTGATGCGAGGCCAGATATGAAGATCATGCGGGAGGAGATTTTCGGACCTGTTTGCTCGATTGTCAAGTTCAAAACTGAGGAAGGTATGGCTTTGATGAGATCAGGCGTTTTATTGTTCTGACTGGTTTATCTCTTCCATACAGAGGTCACTGAATGGGCGAACGATACGACGTATGGACTTGCGGCAAGCGTCTTGACTCAGAACGTGAGTCGGGCGATCAGGATGGCACATAACCTTGAGGCGGGGAGTGTTTTCGTGAGTCTCTCTGGACCTGCTAAGGGATGCTTTCGACTAAGGTCGCGGAAAACTACTTCTAGGTGAATTCAGGACCAAGCAGCGATGTAGCTGTGCCTTTCGGCGGATATAAACAGTCGGGTATTGGGAGGGAGGCAGGAGAGTATGCTCTCGATACGTGAGTTTTCTTCGTGTTAGTTTTTGTCTCGAGCTCACATTTGTGTAGGTATACCCAAGTCAAGGCGGTCCATATCAACATTGGCCAGAGGTTGTGAACCGTAGAACCTCTCGGCTGCCGGGGTGATGAAGTGTGACGGCAACAGCTACATATAAATACTGTGAACATTCCTATGTACATTCACTGCCCTTTGGAGTTAGATCTGTTGTGATGTTGTTCCTGTGATTTGAATCCTACAGAAGGTCTCGTGTTAATTGGCGTTATAAGCACACTCACCGGGAAAGACTTGACCTTTTCCCGAGTAGACTTCGGAATTTATCAAGAAACAAGAAACTCCGCGTGAGCGAAGCATAAGATATTACAAAACGTCAAGGAAATCAGGTGAATGGACGATCCACCCTAAGATAGATATATAGTCTATCCGTCTTGAGTCGATGACCATATTCAATGGTTCATATTAGCTATTCCCGGAACCTGCACTCACCACTTTGACGCTGCCTTTACACGAGACCCGCCTTCGTTACGTCGAACTGGTGACCTAACTTCGCGAGGGCTCAAAGGCTTCAGCACCAAGCCAACTGGGGGGTTTGAGAGCCAGATTTAAACCCCCTTAAGTACATCGGTTGTGTGGATTTAATGTTCACAACAGGTTAACGTGCATTGCTCAATCGGCAGCCAACGGATAATTGCGTAAGCTCTATGTGCATACTGGAGGGTAATTCCAGAAAACAATATAGCACCTGCGAACGCAGATTTGTAACCAAAATTTAATCTCAAGTGCTATTGCCATTTAGGAGCTGGTCGAGATTAGGTTTGGCGGACTCTAATGGAGATGGGCGTTGACTTCGTCTTTGGTCCTCCTGATACTTACTCTGGCAAGGTGGGGATCCGCTCATTTGGGGTCCGATCATTGAGGTCATGCCGTAAGCCGATATCCCGATTACACACTATAACATGCATGCGGAGGGGAAGTATATAATACAGAATGCTGGTGGATATGGAGTTTAGACGATTTCCTTCTCTCCATCATGCCCACAACTTATACGCACAAATTCGATACCCCCACCTTCAAGGGATCGGTTACGATTAACACTGGGTAAGTGGAGTAGTTCCAGACAGGCTTACAACTGCGGTTTCCTTTTCATTTTTTCGGGATCCAAGTGGGCTCATTCTCTCGATGAGCAGGTTGTATATCAACGGGCAGTGGGTCGATCCTGTAGGCGGCGGAGACAAAATTGAGTGAGTTATTGGAACTAAAGGATAGGCTGGTTGGTTAATTTCCTGCTCCAGGGTCATTGATCCTTGTACGTACAATTCGAGCCCCCATAGCCATGGCTTCCTTCAAACCCACCAACGTGGCATCGGCAAATAGCTACCGGGAAGCTCATATGCGCCGTTGCGGGAGGAACATCAAAGGATGTCGACATTGCTGTTGACGCTGCTCAAAAGGTACATCTTATCCCGAATCGTCGGGGTTTTAGGAAAATTGACGTGGTGAGGCAGGCGTTCAAGACGAGTTGGGGACTCAAAGTTCCGGGATCTGAGCGGGGAAAGCTCTTGTACAAGCTGGTTGAGCTTATGGAGAAGCGCTATGATGAGCTTGCTGCGTTGGAGGCTCTCAATGTTGGTGAGTGGTTTGACAGCTAAGAATAGCTGAATTGCGTTACGAACTTTTATGCTGTATGCAGGCAAGGGTTACCACGTAGCTAGGATGGCTGACCTTGCAGGCGCTATTGCGATGTTTAGGTACTACGCTGGGTGGGCTGATAAAATCCATGGAAAGACCATTGAGGTGTGCTCTGATCAGCTGCGCCTCTTTGGTTTGCCCCTTCCTGACTGAGGTCCCAGACGACCGAGAACAAGATGGCGTATACTAGGCATGAACCTTGGGGTGTTGTCGTGGGTACACGTTTTGTGGCTTGGCGATGCTAATAGACCTGATTGTGAAATAACAGGGCGCTATTATCCCGTGGAATTTCCCTCTGGTGCGCGAACAGCGTCCTAGGGAGATTGTGTACTTATGGGTATAATAGGTTATGATGTCTGCGAAACTGGGACCTGCACTCGCTACAGGAAATACCATTGTTCTCAAAGTAAAACGTTTCGGTCATGAAATGGTGCCGTGTATCTGATGACCTCATAGCCTTCAGAAATTACTCCTCTTTCTGCCCTTCTCCTTACCGACCTCATTCATCAAGCCGGATTCCCTTCTGGCGTTGTTAATGTTGTCAACGGCTACGGTAAGCACGCTCTCACACCCGCTATTATACAGCTAACCACGCTATACTCATCCTTAGGCGGTACCGTTGGAGCAGCTATTTCAGCTCACCCCAAGATTGCCAAGGTCGCATTTACTGGCAGCACCATCACCGGTCGGAAAATTCTGAAGGCAGCTGCGGAGTCTAATCTGAAGGCCGTGACTCTGGAGCTTGGCGGCAAGAGCCCAACAATCATCTTCGATGATGCTGATTTGGAACAAGCGATTAAGTGGGCAAGCATGGGTATCTTGTAAGTTGATCATAATGAGCCATGTTCGTGAATTCTGACATTGATATCCCTCAGCTTTAACATGGGTATGGTTCCTATTATCTCAGGCGATGGCGTTCGAGGCTCACATACTCGTAGGTCAAGTTTGCATCGCAGGATCTAGGATTTATGTCCAAGAGGGAATATATGACCAATTCCTCCAAGGATTCAGCAAGGCGGCAGAACAACTCACCCATGCTACTGGAAATCCCTTCGAGCCTACGACCCAACACGGTCCTCAAGTTTCAAAAACCCAGTTCGACGTACGTCTTTCAAGCTTCCAGCTTGGACAGTTTTGGGGAGGGAAGTCTTGACTAAATAACGAACAGCGTGTGATGGGATACATTGAATCTGGCAAAGCCGATGGTGCAAAGGTTCATATGGGTGGCGAACGATATGGAGATCAAGGGTACTTCATCAAACCAACCATCTTTGTTGATGCGAGGCCAGATATGAAGATTATGCGAGAGGAGATTTTCGGGCCTGTTTGCTCGATTGTCAAGTTCAAGACTGAGGAAGGTATGACTTCGGTGAGATCATGCGTTTTATTGCTCTGACCGATTTGTCTCTGCCATACAGAGGTCACTGAATGGGCGAACGATACGACGTATGGACTTGCGGCAAACGTCTTGACTCAGAACGTGAGCCGGGCGATCAGAATGGCACATAACCTTGAGGCAGGGAGTGTTTTCGTGAGTCTCGCTAGAACCTCTAAGGGATAGTTTCAACTAAAATCGCGGAAAACAACTAGGTGAATTCAGCACAAAGCAGCGAAGTAGCTCTACCTTTTGGCGGATATAAACAGTCGGGTATTGGAAGGGAGTCTGGAGAGTACGCTCTCGAGACGTGAGTTTTCTTCGTGTTCATTTTTGTCTCGAGCTCACATTTGTGTAGTTATACCCAAGTCAAGGCGGTCCATATCAACATTGGCCAGAGGTTGTGAACTGTAGAAGCTCTCGGCTGCCGGGGTGATGAAGTGTGACGGCAACGGTTTCATATAAATACTGTGAGCATTCCTATGTACATTCCCTGCCCTTTGGAGTTAGATCTGTCGTGGTGCTATTCTCGTGATTCGAACTCCACAGAAGAAGGCTTATGTTAATTGGCGCTTCAAGACTGCCCACCGGGAATGACTTAACCCCTTTTCCGAGTAGACTTCGGAATCCATTAAGAAACTCCGTGTGAGCGAAGCGTAAGGTATTACAAATCGTCATAGAAATTTAGGAGAATGGTCGATCCACCCTAAGATAGCTTTGGATATATAAATCCATCTGTCTTGAGTGGACGTCCATATTCAACGAATCATATTGACCATGCCCGCGACCTATACTCATCACTTCGACACTGCCCTTTACAAGGGATCAATCACAGTCAACACCGGGTAAGCTACATTCCCAAATTAAGCGCTATCGAGGCTTGTTACTCAAGATTGTAGTTTGTTCATCAATGGAAAATGGGTCGACCCTATCGACGGGGGAGACCGCATAGAGTAAGTTTGGGTTCTCACTTCCTGGTCCTCATATCATTGACCAAGTAACTCCAGCATTGTGGATCCAAGTTTGTTTATTTGATCATTGGTTGAACGAACTCCACGCTAAAACATATTCCAGCGAACGGAAAGGTCATCACCACTGTAGCTGGTGGCACATCCAAAGACGTTGATGTTGCCGTCGAGGCTGCTGGGAAGGTAAGTCTTCAAGCCTACTTTTCCTTTTCTGCGTGACTTAACCAGCGCGCTCAATAGGCCTTTAAGACTGCGTGGGGATTGAAGGTTCCGGGAAGCGAGCGAGGAAAGCTGTTGGGGAAACTTGCCGACTTGGTCGAGAAACACACTAACGAATTGGCTGCGCTTGAGGCACTAAACGTTGGTAAGCACACCTATCCCTTAGTCGAGTGAACACTGATATATGTGTGCTTGCAGGGAAGCACTTTAATGTAGCCAAAATGGCGGATATCAGGTCCACCATCAACACCTTGAGGTATTATGCTGGATGGGCAGATAAAGTACATGGGAAGACGATTGAGGTTGGTTATCAATTAGAGGCGAGTTTCGAGGCTCCCGTACTCATTCAAGCAGACGACAGAGAACAAGATGGCCTATACAAGGCACGAACCTTATGGTGTTGTTGTAAGTATTCGACACTTACAGTCCGAGCATGAAGAACTGATTGTTGGTTTTAGGGTGCAATCACACCTTGGAACTTCCCTCTCGTGAGTCCTGGCGTCGGCAAGTGATTTAGAGTAAATCTGACCTTTGATAGGGTATGGTATCATGGAAGCTCGGACCTGCTCTAGCTACAGGAAACACCGTCGTTTTGAAGGTATGGAAGATGACGCACAATGAAAATCCGACCCTATTTACCCGGTTCTTCAGCCATCCGAGATCACTCCCCTCACGGCCCTCTTTTTGGCGGACTTAATCAACCAAGCCGGATTCCCACCAGGTGTTGTTAATATTGTTAACGGATATGGTACGTCTGATACTAGGAAACAAATTTGCCAGAGTCTCATCGTTGGGATAGGAAATACTGTTGGCGCGGCGATGTCCGCTCATCCTCAAATCATGAAGATCGCTTTCACGGGAAGCACGCTGACTGGACGCAAGATCCTGAAAGCATCCGCAGAATCAAACTTGAAAAAGGTTACCCTGGAGCTTGGAGGAAAGAGTCCGACCATCATTTTCGATGACGCCGACCTCGAGCAGGCAATCAAGTGGGCCTCATCTGGCATCTTGTGTGTATATATATCCCTCAACCTTCCAGTTCTCTATACTAAACCACTAATCCTTACTGGGAAGCTTCAATATGGGTACGATATTCTATCTAAGGTTGTATGAAGAAACTATAACTAACTGAATGAACAGGCCAGGCGTGTACTGCAGGTTCCAGGATCTATGTACAGGAAGGCATCTATGATAAGTTCCTGGAAGGATTCACAAAAGTTGCACAAGTCCTCACCGCTTCTACCGGTGGTCCATTCGAGCAAGGTGTCCAACACGGTCCACAAGTTTCCGGCACCCAGTTTGAAGTGAGTTTAAGACTTCATGAAGGAAAATCGAGATTAAAAACTAACGGATCTGTGCCATAGCGTGTCATGGGATACATCAATTCAGGCAAGCAGGAGGGTGCAAAAGTCCACGTAGGAGGTGAAAGGCATGGGGATCAAGGATACTTCATCAAACCAACAATCTTCGTGAATGCAAAAGCGGACATGAAGATTATGCAAGAGGAGATTTTCGGCCCAGTTTGCTCCGTTGTCAAGTTCAAGACCGAAGAAGGTAAGCGAGATCGCGTAGTTACAGTCTACAGAGACCAACACACCTGCGACAGAGGTCACGGAATGGGCGAACAACACGACCTACGGACTTGCTGCCAATGTCTTGACGCAAAACGTGAGCCGTGCAATCAGAATGGCGCATAACCTGGAAGCTGGTAGTATTTATGTAAGCTTATTTCCTCATGTCTGTGCAACGTAGGGAGAGCTAACTTTACCAGGTCAACGCTACACAAAATTCTGAGCGCAATGTTCCATTCGGTGGATACAAGCAATCTGGGATTGGAAGGGAAAACGGCGAGTATGCCTTGGATACGTGAGTGTCAGCTTTTCTGGCTCCATCGTAGTGGACTGACAAGTCGTCCCAGTTACACCCAAGTTAAGGCTGTCCATATCAACATTGGTCTAAAGCTATAGGTACACGCCAGCAGGTAGCATGTAATGTAACAGTAGCATCACATTTCAGGAGTCGTCGCAGTACCCAACTTACTGATTGTGCCGAAAAGTGTAACAAGTTTTATAACTCATGCCATGAAGAAATCCTTGAGCTTGATCAGTGAAGCCGCACAGACATTTTGACGTGTCAACCTTCTTGACATCTGTATCCACAAAGAGATGCTGACGGTGGGAGAGAGACCAGAAAACAGAGGATGGATCGTTCATTGGGTTGTAAAAGCTATTGATGAGAGGAGAGGAGGAGATGAATAGAGTGCAAGGACAGGACGAAGGGACTAGTCGAGGAATGAATATCACAGGTGGTGCCAGGGTTAGGGCGATGGATATTAAATATGGGCGCTCCGGGACTCGAGAGACACCATTCAGTGCTATTTCCTGTATAGCCTGACCGCATTTCTACAACCTTCGGGGGATTCGGACACGGGAGACCTATCCAGCCCTCAGATGCTGCGTCTTGCCTCCTCGAGCCTTTGCGGAAGTCAAGTTCAGGTCTTGAGCCTCTGAAGGATTTCAGGAAGAGTAGGCATATGACGAACGGATTGAATAGAAAGAGGGGAGTCAAGTCGGTAAGAAATGGAGCTGTGAGAGGATGGCTGGGGAGACGTATTCAATGTAGGCTGGCCTGTATCTCCAGCACTTGCGGTGGCCTGCAGGAACCGGGCGGGTTACTTTCAACTATGTGCTTGAAGTTACTGGAGTGAGAAGGGAGCAGGTTAGAGTGCAGAATTAGCCATCATCACACCCGTCTTCAATAATCAGTCAGGCCTTGGGCGGGGCGAGCTAATGTTTAAATGAGAGAAATCGACTCGTACAAGCTAATTGTTTCTACTTTCCATACAACATGTAGACTAGTATTACACGTATAATAGTGCATATAGAAAATACAGACCTGGTCATTAAAGTGATTGGTTGCATTGGTGATAGTCGAGCCGTTTGGTTATAGTGTCTACACAGAAGCCGGCTAGCTGAACAATTCAACAAATACTCGGTACCGAGTCGAGTGTCACTCACTGGTTGATCTAAGCCTTGAGTTCCGTCGAAGCGGACAGCTCTGTGTAAGGAGTAGTCGCTGAAACGTTCTCGTCCATCAGGAAGTATTGCTGGAACTCCCTCGAGTCGGGTTCGCCATAGTTTTTCAGGTCAGGACTGACAGGGATGGGATCGTATTTGGCCAGCAAAGCCCTAACCTTGGACAAAGCAGAAGCGCGCTTAGCATCACTGCTAAACAGGATGTCGAAAATCCATTTGGGTTGGAAGACAATGGTGACACCCTTGGCATATCTCGTCCTCCTCTGTTGGTGAGCGGGAGTTTGGATGACGGTAAAGAATGGTTCTCCTGCGAAGCAGAAGCACCATTTGGCGTCGTCGATAGTCCTGGGGATGTTGGAAGGCCAGGGCTTCTTATCAATTTTAGCAACACCGTCGAGGAGCTTCCAGAAGAGTGAGTGGTATTCTTCAACAGTGCGAGGGTTGGGGTTTTGTTTGGCGAGGAGGACGAGAGATGTGTTGGGGCCCAGGGAGCGGGCCTTGGGAAGGTAATCGGCGAGACCGTCCGCGAGGTGGCGAATGTGTCTAGGATCGGAGAGATCGTCGGAGTCAATAAAGATGTAGACTTGGTTGTCGGCCTTGAAACCTTTAGTGGCATAGATGCAAGGGAAGACGAGTTCTTCGTCGAGTAGAACCCGAACGTAGTCATCATATGCAGTCCTCTGCCAGGTGCCTTCGGGGTACAACTCGGTGACCTGAGCACTGAAATAATGAAGAGCAGATTGTCAATTGGTGTCGAGGATGGATCTGATTAATGCACTCGCACCGGGTTAATGGTTTGGTAGGCGGGGAGGAGGTCATTGGTAATTTCCTTTCGATTGTGGTCTAAAAATGGAGTGATTGAAGGTCAAAAATGTAGCTGCGACTATGAATTACCCACCTTGGCTTCATCTGCCCAAGAAGTCAACTCCTTGAGAATAACTGGTAGTCTATCGTAGGTAACAAGCGCAACAAGCGCTAAAAGAGCGCCACCAAAGAGGTAGGAAGAAGTACTTGTAAAAAGGGCTTCCATTTCTGACTCGGAGTCCTGTAAGCTGTATAGTAAAAGAGAAGCTGAGAGAAAGATGGGTGTGTTATGCAAATGTGAGTGCACCTCCAGCTTAAATATCCTCCAGACGATGCAACAGCCGGCCCAAGCAACTCCATCTTCACCTCCGTTAGAAGACAACGCAAGAATTTGACAAGATTGTGTGTCGGCATTGAGAATGATCAACGGATTCGGGGTGGTTGACATGATCATATGGATGCGCTGCCGAGAAGGTGGGGCGCGAAGGTACAGGCGCAATGCTCCATCATGACGAGTGGCATTTCCTTCCAGTGGCTGAAGACACAAATTAATTGGGACACGCGAACTGTCAGTACAGCGCCAGGATATGCTGCTCTTAGTAATGAATGCAGGAAGCCTGTCAACACATCTACATCCGATGCCAGTTGATCCGATGTGTCAAACATTGAACCAACGAGCCAACGAAGAAATCCTAGACCGAGGTCCTCAGCTGACTTGATTGTCGTCGCGTATGGCCATCTCGACAGCGGAAACTCGAGTCAATGCTCCAAACACACGGGTAGCTGCCTCCGTGCTCCGACGTGCGCTATGCTAATCAGACCAGTACGTCGCGCCAGAGACAATAGGCTATCAACATCCCATGCTCCAGCAAAGGGGTGACAATCTCCACAATTGAGCATCACACTTATGGTTACCCCACAACGCATACTTAACCTTCGTCGTTTAAGGTGATTCCCAGCAGGGTTCAACTGTTGGATAGGTGGATACACATACTTCGACCGCCACCGCTTGGCCAGTCCTTTGACATGGAAGGGCCCCGAAGCTGAGCAGTACGGCGATACGCCCGAGTCTAAACTTCTTGCGTCTAAAGTACTCTAGGTCCATGATGATTGGATCGGACATCATAGCAGAAACAACTTTGTTGGCCACAATCACTTATGACATTTGTCAGAGTTTCACTGAAGCATCACAATTGCCGGAGCGGCGAGATCCTCTAAGGTAAACAATGTCTGTTGATGTGAGGATCTATGTGTGAGACGCTCTGAGAGTTATAACGGTCCTATCTACTTTTTTCCCCGGGCACAAGTCGGATCTTCATATCGGATGGAACTCGGACTTGGGTACACGAACCAGCTCCCGACGTAGAAGCGCTATAGGGAATTAGCGTCATTTCATACGGACCTGCTATGGATACTCACAGTAGCACGCCTGGGAGTGAAGCCTACAATCTTGGGGATGTATGTGGATAGCAAATGTGCACCCATTGGATAACTATCACTTCACGATGATAGGTCATACCGTGCTGAAAAGAGAGCTACATGTCCGTTCCGTGGTGGCTCTTGGTAATCCGGACATGGTGTGCTTACAAAAGTGTTGATAGTGGCTTAGTTGTCCTGCTGTGTAGGCACCATCCGAAAGCTAACCTATGTCAATGCTGTACCCACAGTCATTGGTAAATGAATATATCATGTTCTGACAACTACTTGGCAGGAAGATCAGATTTTCGCGCGAAGATTAACATAAACGGGACATTAGTGTAACTGTAAGAGCGTATGCATTCAGTGAATTATTGTTGCCGAAAAAAATAAAAGCTACTCACTTCGCCAAGGCATACTCGCCTAGCTCTCGTCCGGGTCGCAGATTCGGATAGACTGAGCTTTCTGAGTGAAAAGACGAAGAAAATCATCATAAATGCCTTGTGACAGGTCGTGATTAAGAAATAATGTAATAGTAATCCGTTTAGCTAACAGAAAACAGATTGTATAATATCTTTTTTTTTTTTTTTTTTTTTTTTTTGGTGGAGCTAATGAATTTCCGGCATCTGC
>JAEUWJ010000611.1:0-23596 GCA_018524395.1 Podaxis carcinomalis
TATGTTTATGACCATGAACTGAAGTAATGATTTCCCCATTGGCCATAGAAGAATATTTTTCTGTAGCTTGGGTATTGACATATCCAACAGTAGTGTATACTATACACCGAGGAAGATATTCTACAGGCATGCCATCAGCAAATAAGAGTCAGCGGTGCTCTCCGTTGGGGTACCACCCTGAAGCCTCAGTTGGAGTGGGAACTCTAGGGCATCTGAATGCTTGACACAACCTGGTCAGCCTTCAATGTGTGGCATTGACAGCATCTGAATCCATGTGTTGATCCCCTCTGATTGGTGAAATTATTCCTCCTGCAGCAGCTTCTGAGTGCAGTTGCCTTGCTTCCATCGAGGTTTCATCTACTGATCTTCGCGTTCCTTGGGAACCCCCAGCTCCTTCATCCATGTCTGGGGAAGATGGTTCATCCAATTCACCAGGCTTTCCGAAGTAAAGTCCCAATGCTCCGTTTTGCTCTGCCTGGGGATTATTGGTCTCGATCACGCTTTGTGGTGAACCGTGTCGTTCCCCTTCAGGTGACATTCTATGAAGATGTGCAGGAAGTATAGCATAGGTAGGGAATAATGACCTGCGTCCATGTAATGGGCTAGGTGATGGGGGATCATGCCAAGTCCTAGTAAACGAGGCCGATAGCGGTGATGGTGGTCTTGTAGGAATTACAGGTGTCTGTGGTGAAAATAATGGGGGTGATGGTGGTCTTGTAGGAATTACAGGTGTCTGTGGTGAAAATAATGGGGGCGTGGTCGACCTTGGAGGTGGGGTAGCCTTGACTACTCCAACATTTGGAACTGGAGATGATAGCAACTCGAGTTTCTCCCGGTATGATTTCCTGAAGTCTTTAATCCGACGCTTCCAAGCTTTGTCCATGCTCGAACCGTATCGACGGAGCGTGTTGACGATAAGTATAGCGTAAAGGATTCCGATCCCCAACACACAACAAATGAAAATCCGAAAACCGCCTTCTTTTGCAGATCCGATTCGAGGAACCACCTCTGCATTTGGTTCGTTAGGTCGGATTCGCCACATGAAAGCCATAATGCATGCGATGTATGCAAGAATTGACCTACATGTGTATTCAGTACCTTCATTTTGCCGCTAAAGGGCAAGTCTTACCAGACTAGCCAAATCGCTGGCATTGCCAACATAACCCATACATTCCAGAATATTGTTTGTTGACGTTGGGCTTCCTGTATACGGGATGCTAAGTAACGAGTGACTGGGGGACAGTATCACACCTACAATCGCCCATTCTGCTGCCTTGTGGACTCTTCGCATTCCCGAAAACCTAACAATAAAGAAGCACCCATATAACAGGCTGAGGAGCGCGGAGATCAGGGACCAGAATGCCATAAAGCGGGTGATGGGGTCAGACTGTGCGCCATCAATCTGGAAAATCGTGAGGATGCCCCTGGTAAGTAAGGACATAGTGACAACCTTTAGTTTATGAGTAGAACAAAAGATCGGCGGGGCTTACGAAAGGAGTAACCCAGAAATGATATTGAGCGTCTTCCACTCTCGCATGAGGTTGTCGATGAAACCCTCCCAGTTCTTTCTCAGCCGTGAGTAAGCTTTTGGCATTTGAGGTCCCTGCGAATCCTCAGCAACGCTATCCCTCAACACCATGTCTTTAATCTCCTCCATCGTAAGTTGCGTGTCCTGAAATATTTGGTCCACGCGGGAGTAGTACATGTATGGCAACCGGAGGAGGCAATTGAGGTAGATTTGTTGAAGTAAGACGTTAGTAAAGAACACCACCGCCTGCTCCCTCCGCGTAATTTTCTGGACTTCTGTGGGTGAATGTTGAGCGCTTAAGGTGGATGCCTTCTTGTCGCTGTCTTCCAGTAAGGACAAGTCTGAGACTTGGCCAAAAAGCGAACCAAATCTACGGAAATGACTGCGGTGGGGGGATGGCAAGTGGGATTGCCTCCGTAGACGACGTGCCGTGAAGGACTGAGCTGAAGGGCTCTGTCTCGGTATCCTGGTTCCATTTGCTTGGGAGGGAAAGGGTAGTTGATAAGGGTTCTCGGTGTACGACTGATTAACTGGCACCTGCTGAGTGTCGTTGGGCCCTGGAGAACTGGGAGGGACAGTCACATCGATAGCATTCCTCATCACAGGAATCGGGACGGATGCAGAAGTAGGACGTCGTCCCTGGCTGTTCATACTCTCCAAGGAAGGTCGGTTCCCTCCGATTATGTTGGGACTTTGGCTGGAGAGGCCAATTTCATGAGATGTACGTGGGGGACCAGGGCCCGCAGTGCGTGGTGGGCCAATCTCATCTATGCTGTTGATTGTGTCATGCCTGCGGTTGTTCCGGACGCGGAGCGGAATAGAGGCAGTGAAAGGGTCGACAGGCTCGTAAGGGTGTTGTATCACTTCGCTTGCTGAGTGATCACCTTCAGTTGGGTGGGATGCAAGGTGAGGAGTTTTTGAGTTTTGCATTGTTCAGCAACAGTTTGGAAGCAGTAAAGCTTGGGAACGATCACCTTGATGAGCAGCACTTCTGTATTTAAGCGCACCATTCACAAGGAAGCGCCCGCGGAGCCTGTCATGAGATCCTGCGAAAAATTTCATGAGCCTTTCTTGCCCAATTCGAGATTACTGTACGCAGATGGGGTTCCCAATGAGCACCTGGTTCTGCTAACGCGTGCCACTCCTCGACACTGGTCTGCCCGAGGTGATATTTGCATTTTGCAATTGGTTGTTTCATTGATGCACAAGTCAGAGCCATGTTTATCATCAGCCAAGGTGGTCAGTCAGGGCACCAGCCTGTGGAGATCCACAGGTGCGCTAAAACGATACATTAACCAGAAGCGTGTTCTACACAACCTCGAGATACAATATGTAGGGTACCATGGTAAGAAAAGGTCAACAAATACGGAGTAGGGATGAGGGGAGAGTGGGAAGGAAATAGGCCAGAGTGTGGCATCTAAAGACTAATCGGTAGTAGCGCGAGGTTGTGACACGGATACAACGGTCATTATAGAAAGCAAGAAGACAAAAGCGTTAAGCGAAGGAGGATGCAGAAAGTACTATGGGGCGGACGTACATGAAGATATATAAGAAGCTGAAGGAAGAAGTCAAGGTAAGGGTGAAATCCGTTGCGGAATCTGTCCTCGTAGAATGACCCCTCCGCCCGAACATGTGTAAAACAGAACGCGAAAGGTCAAGGAAAAGGCGAGGCGAGAGAAGTAAGCGATCAACTGAAAACCCAAACTATATAATAACATATCCGTCAATATAACCAAGATCGATAATAGGTGAGAAGCCAATGCATCAAAAAGGGATATCGTCGCCGGGAAAGCGATGAGGCAAGAGGTAAATTAAACTGTACACACGGGAGAACTGAAACAGCGCAAAGTCCAGAGTGAAAGAAAGCAAGGGACGGACATAAAACGAGGGGTGCGAAGGAATATCACTCTCGAGAGGCATCCTCGATGATGGGCCACACGCTCTCTCGAGGACGTTCCTGTTCGCTGGGAACAACAGACGCGGACTGGATGGCAGGTTGAGGCTGGGGCTGGGGCTGGGGCTGAGCTGGTTGTTCCTCACGGCCTTGAGACTCTTGTGATTCCTGAGTCTGAGGTTCCTGAGGGGGTGCCGCTTGGGCAGCGGGAGCCATGGGAGGCGCTTGTTGCTGAGTGAGGACACCGCGCATCTCGTCGATACCTCTCTTCAAGCCCGCCATGACACGATCTGTACGTTCTAGCATCTCTTCCATTCGCCGTCTATGCTCAGCGAGCTCCATATAATGCCGTTCCAGCTCGGGGAGAGTAGGGATGCCCATGAGGTTACCCACCGCCAAACTGAAGTTGAGCATGCCGAGGTCCGGAGTGTAGAACTGAGGAGGGCCAGGGGGTAAGGGATAGCCGGCGGTGCCATGGCCAAGCGGTGAATGGGTGCGACTAGGGGCATTAGATCCTGAACGCATGTAGCTGGACTGTGCATTCAAGAGTGCGGCGGCGGCGGCGGAATTGCTAAGGACGGCAAGAGGTGGGATCTCGAACCCGCTGTGCGGGGAACCGGTCGGTGCAAAAGGACCTGTGGCATTGGGACCACGGCTTAGATAATCACTCCTCGAAGGAGCTCGATTCTGCGGAGAGACAGACCGACCATCCCAAGCATTCCTCTTCCTATGAGACGAACTAGTGTGACCTTCACTTTCCTCTTCACCCTCCATTACAACGTCTTCATCATCTTTTTCGGCCGAACGAGCGACCTTACCACGGCGAGCTCGCTTCCTCTTGGGTTCTTGCGACTCTACATCGCTCTCCTCCCCATTGCCGCCATTTCCAGCTGCGAAACGACCAACAGCAACAAGTGCCTCCGCGGCAGCCTGATCGGTCATACGACCCGATGTATTACTGCTGCCCGCACCAGCAGCAGCAGGAACACGTTTTCGTCGCTTGATGACCGTCTTCTTCATCGAGTTGGGTCGGTGAGTTCCATGAAGCTTGAAGTAGAGCCCTGTTTATCAGATAAGACAAAAGGCGACTGTCAGTCTCAGGACCCAGGACGGTGGACAGAAGGGCCGGGCACGGAAATGACCGTTGCGAAGCGGATAAAAATAAGGTATTCAAAGAAGCAACCCGAGTTATCGGTTCGCAAGCGGAGACCAAATTTTATGAGGGATGCTTGATAAGATGTTTTGGCTGGCGCCTGACGATACAGACGAGAAAACAGGAAATAGGCTGAGACAGGCAGAGCGCAAAAGGTCCCGAAAACTAGGATAAATTCGACAAGATCACTCACCACAAGCATTGCAGATATTATTGCCCACGTCATCTCTTCTCCATAAGGGAGTTGTGCTCGTCCCACAGTTCGCACAGCTCAGCGCACCAACAGCCGCTCTTGGCCTCTTGGCAGCACTCGTATTAGCGCTAGCATCACTTTCGTTCGCAGCAGGGGAGGCTGCATCCGCAGTTGCCTTAGGAGGAGCTGCGTCAGCATTGGGTGAAGCCGAATCAGCCGGTGCCTCAACACCCACTCTCCCAGCAGCAAGAGCGTTATTGTAGGTTGGGCAACCTGAGCATGCTGAGGTGCCACCAGTTCCATCGCAGCGACCATCGCCAGGGCAGGTCCCGCCAGTTTTGTGTGGAGACGTTGTCGAAGAGACAGCAGGCGACGTCTTGGATGCCTTGGAGTTCGGAGAGGCCGAGGAATTTGTGGTCCCACTAGTAGAGGCGGCATTGGATGAAGGGGTCGCGCCGGAGGGGGCGGACGGGGCGTTCGAAGGGGGGATAGGGGCAGAGCTCGATGTCGGAGGTGGTGTGCGGCCGAGGTTGGTGGGACGAGGCATATGCCGTGTTTTCTGATACAGACCTGTGGGAGGAAAATAATGGGGTAAGTCTACAGTTCTGGACGGAAAGATAGATCTCGGTGGGGAGTGAGCGGGAGGGTGGGGAGAATGGGGTGGGAATCGGGGAGAAGTTGGGAGACGACCGTCATCTGGTGAGTCTTTCCCGTCCATGTTTGTGTTGATGATTCAACTGATAGATAGAAGAGGGCTTTGTATGGGGAAAATATGTAGAATACGGAAGTATGTCGCAAGGACGAAGCACCCGCGAAGCGAGGGCTCAGCGCCATGAGCTGAAACCCAGAATCCAATCAGAGACCATCTTCAATGGAAGATGGCGATACTAAGCGTACTGATAGCACCAAAGCGGTACTGATATGGCAAGTACGGTACGAACAAGTGTCATCCAACGGACGCATGTTCACAATGCATGCAGGGCATGGAGACATGAGTGTATAAGATGAAGATGGACAAGATGGCGTGTCATAGACGAAACACAAGCGCGAATTATGAATAGGAAGATTAGAAGCGAGAGGGCGACAGACCAGCGTACGTCGCGAGGTATGTGCACCCTTTGACCACGTGTATGACGTGGATGAGACTGATGAGGTCTCTTGGGCTAGGACCGGGAAAAAGATGAAACAAGGGGAAGCTGGACAAGAAAACTCACCACAGGCATTGCAAACGGGATTACCGTCAGCGTCACGCCTCCATAGAGGGGTGGCAGTAGTGCCACAATTCATACAAGGTGAACGGCCGGGAGCCAGTACATTGGAGGCACCATTTGATTCCTCCGGATTGCCTTTGTATGCGAATCAGATATATGCGAGCTAAACGCAATGAAAAGAACGCTACCTTGACGCGTCTCCGGGGACGGATTGGAGGGCTGCTCCGCTTGTGTGGCAGGGAACTGTTGAATGCGTGACATGGAGCCCATAGTAGCATTGTGCATGTTGATGACTGGGGTCTCAAGGACGACAGGAGACATTTTATGAGGAAGAGAAGTGTTTGAGGTGGCAGGGTGTATTACACGAAAGAGTCGCGAGGCTAGATTAGTCAGTTGCTGTTGGAAACAGTGAGCAGCAGGGAGCGGCGGAAGTGACTATATGCGCACAAAGGTATATGGTGTCGATGCTGCGGAGGACAGCGAAGGCGTATGAAGTGCGTCGTTGAGGACGGCGAGGTAGTGGTCGAGAAGGAAGCGGGGTAGGGGTCGGAAGGGGGGAGAAGGGAAGGAAGATAAACAGGCTGATAACAACCACCAGCCAATCACATTTATCCTGTTTCTAATAGATAACATTTCAAGCTCCGACATGCGGAGTTTACTTATCCTTCTCCTCGCGACCATTATGGTCCTATGTTCCGGCTCCATACCGTCGCTAAGCGCCACGCGCAGTGCATGCACAATGCTAGTAAACGATCCCGACAATGGCTCTGGCTGCAGACGATCCTCGCTATTCGTGGTCACCCCTCACCATTGCTCAGGGATACGTTCACACCCACAATACGTCCACAATACATACCCGTATCTTGGCCCCATTTTTTTCGCCCCCGTTACAGGTTGACGCAAATCTAATCTCAACGAACCTGACGCGTTGATCACTGCACTACTTGTCCCTTTCACTACACATCTTCTCCCTGTCCACTCTTATGTCCGTCTACACGATGCACCCCTATACAGCTTTCATTTACTTGATAAGCTGCTAGAACCCCCCGCAACAAGAATGATTTATGTTGTGGACTGGAAGAACTAGGTAGATCTCGCCCAAACAAGACCAGGGTGATCCGATCAAAATGTTCATCACTGTCACCCTCACCCAGCCAAACCGGATCCTCTCCTCCCACCCATCTAATCTCCGCTGTCATCGTCCGTTTTCCAAGTCCTCCTTACCCTCCCTCCTGGTCTAATCATATCTGATACTCCTCTCGTATCTTCTCCGAGTCTCCCTGTATCATCACCATCAGCTAACTCGCTTTTCCATGCCCCCCCTCCGCACTAGTCTCATGTCGCACAGCACCTACACACCACTATTCCCACAACGCCGGTAGCTCAGGTTCACAAGCTAACCCGTCCAGTTGTATAATCCCACGCTTCCATTGACCCATTCGATTAAAAAAAAATTTCACCATGTCTCATTTTCTTACGCAAAACGAGTATTGTTTATTCTATCACGCTCCGAAGGCAACAGATGTGACGCGCCACTGCCATCTAATCTAAACTGGCTTGATTCATTTCTCAATCCCCGGACAGCCGAACATCCGACACAACGAGGACGACGAGAGTCTGCCACAATCCCTGCCGGAGCTTTCGTCCCATGACCGAGTATCCCCTTCCTAATCGCTGCCGTGCCCTTCACCCCTTTGTTCCCAAAAGTCCAGCCTTGAGGATTTGTCTGCTTCACCTTCGTCTCCGGCGATAAGATCGGCGCTCAACATTCACCTTATTATCACACCATGATCCTCTTTCATTCGCATCATCATCACCAATCATCGCTTTGCATCAATCACCCCACTCATCCTATATGTAATCTCGCGTTTCGTAATTACTTTTGCACCTCCTCTAGTACGTAAAGACAAGTCCATGGACCATGGCATGAGGATATCGACACACCAGCTAAGGGTTTACGTACCAGCTGCGATATCCCGGTCATCCGTTCGTTATCTGCCACGTATTGACTTCAGATTATCAAACTCAGTGGGAATCATATCCGTTGTCAACTGTGCCAGGGATTGAGGCAGTATCTCCGCCACCTCACACAAAGGATCAACCATATCTTTTCTCTAGCTTGATGGATGATGCTTGATCGTGACATGAAGATTACACTCGGCCCCTCCTCCGTATCTACATGGGCGGCATGCTGGTGGCCAAAATACCTCCCCTTGTTCAAAACACCGGAGTCCATCCTAGAGGACCACCAACTTACATACGCATCATATTTTTGGCCGAGTTCACCCGCAACTCACGCCTCGTAGAACCCACGCCGCCAAATCAATCCATACACAGGTTCCGCATCCGAATCCGCCAAGATCCGCTCACACAGTCTTCCAAACCTTGTGAACAAACGATGCATTCACTGGAAATCTATTGTGGTTCTAATCATTTTCCAGACCACAACTCGCGATAACTCGAACCCGATAAGATTATAAACGCAGGCTTATCAAACGTTTAAATCGGTTCTTCTCCTCAGTGGAAGGCTCCCAAACGCCTTCGAAGGAGCTGGATAACTTTCAGAAGCATGCTCTCGTGAGTCGTCGCCCGACTCGATCAGGCGTAGGACCTCGCGAAAACCCGCAACACCTTTCTTCTTCATCCCCAAATGAGCCTTCTCCTCGTTAATGCCTCCGCGTTCAGAAGTCCAGCTAACAACTTCCTTTCTCGAGCGCTCATTAACGCTCATTAATGCCCAAGCCTGAAGACTATCTTCTTTTTGAACTCGAAGCCGGAGACCACATGTCTGCGGCCATGGGAATTCTAATAGACCAAACAAAGGATGAATGGTTCTGAAACTCAACCAGGTGCCCAGGTATCACCCGGCAAGGTGTACTATCAATTGATCGAAGTCGAGCACAGTGTAAATGCCTATCAGTACCATTCCCAAGCGACAATGGACCTAACAGCGTCTCTCAATGGCAGGATACCCTTGATGATCCGACCATCATTGGGGGCTCAAACATCAAGTCCACTGCGCCTACCCTCGTCTACCACGTTTCCGTCGTGGAAACACGTGTAAATTGCTGACTCTCTACTTAGCACACAAGGAAAAAAACCGTGCCTCATTCGTTTGATCAAACACCATTCACGCTCATGGCTTGGGCTCCGACGTGGGGGACCCTATTTACCCAAAACCGCTTGGGAAACGCCCCATCTCAAGTCCGCGAGAGCTTGCGGACGAGGCTGTTTCATCTTTGACCAAGAATCACAGAGAATTACCTCCAGTCTGTTTCTCGTCGGCCTTATTCCCGCGATCAGCGCGTTCCGTCCGCCCCTGAAAAACGCGTGGCCCAAACCTCAGGATGACTCTGACACACCCACAAGCGATTGGCCGCCACTCGTCGCCTCCCTGTCCAGGTGACCGAGCACATGAAAACTTGATGAAAGCTTGGGTGAAAATTCTGTTAATCGGAAATGAGGGAATGACAGACAACCCATGACGATTGGCCTAGCCTGTCCAAATGTCGGTTCGTGTCCTGGACGCGTCGATGTCCAGTCTCGACATGTAACCCCGGACAAATCTGCCCCGCATCAAGGGAGTATCGGACGTGTCCCGACCCGGCCACTGCGGCTTGACCAAGCGAATTTCAAACACCCCGTTTTGCTTCAATCACGGCTCGCGTGGGGAAATTTGAAAATTTGACCCCCGATCCGTGTTTGCCTGACCCGCTGGGGGTGTTGCTTGTATTCGTATTGGTAATTACGTCAACAACACACGGTCACAGTTACAGTAATCTAAGCTGTGCTCGTCATTGATATGTGATAATCGGAACAGTACCACCGCCTGAGAGGTGATTGCAGGCGGACTACATGCATGCCACGCACCAGCAGGACATGCTAAAGCGGCTATTAGAAGTATCCAATCACGATACTAAATTACGACAAAGAAAAGGGATGGCAGCCTTATCGTCGCTTGATAGCCGCTAAATGGAGCTTCTCGGACTCGAGTAAAACTACGCGTCCGGAAAGTCAAAAATGTCCTACTTCTGCATCGGAATCATGGGTACGTACTCCATAAATCCACACCCGGCAGGTCCTCTATCGCCGTTTGCTACTGACGTTGCTGCGGGATGACCATCATCACTCCCCAGCTTGCGAAATGGTCTAAAACAAGGTTATTTCAAAATCTATTAATAGATGGGTGACTTTGGGCTCGTCATGCTATGCACCCGATCGGCTCTCAACTTTATCCCTTGGAAGCTAAGTGGCTAACTTCGTTCACATAATTACTCGTGTGGTGGCCATGACAGACCGCATCCGTATTTTCTAATTGCTTCATCTTGGATGATTGCAGGAGCTCTCCAATGGACTCTGTACGCTATTAATGGTGGACGGAGATTCCAAGACTTAGTCTAACCATACTGGGCTACGTCTCGGGACTTGGCACAGCAGTAGCACTTTATTTCTGACGGACAATAGCCATTCTCTAAAATCGGTCGATTCTCTAAGCATACTAGCACTGGGCACCTCTCACATTTCCATGTCCCGTTCAAATGGCGCCCCAGATGCGAGATCCTGTAATCGTTGAAAAATCCCTTCTTGATGTGCTATTGCCTTCTCTCAAGTTCCTGAGACTTTTCAAATTTGGGTAGTCTCTGCGTCATATGTATCGCGAGGGCGGTACCAGAACACTGGCCCTTTACTACTTCAAAGACATCTGGCCACTCCATTTGCCCCGAAGCCTGTTGTACACCCTGTGTTGCTACACCCCCTATGTCCCCAGTTGTGTTTGTGTTTACGCGGCATGGAAGTTACGAGCCATCCCCAGGCTAAAGGGATATCTTGCTCTACATTTAGGATACCAACTTGGCCGATGAGACACACGTGAAGATGTTCATTCTCAGCGGGCAACGACATCATTTCAAACCAACTGTAGGTGCCACTGCTGTAATGCTCAAGTGATTTTCATAGCACTACTTCTGCCAAGTTGAGGGGAACAAACTTCTCCCTCGATGTGGGACCGGACATGCCTCTCCATATGTGCACTCAGCATTATAAGATGACGTATTGCGCGTTGGATCCGAGCAATGATTTCGACAAAAAAATCTGGCAATGATATTCTGGCCCGGACCTAGCGTTTTTGCTCCAATACTACTTTATTTCTGGACAAGGATGTAGAAGCTCCAGTCCAGCTCCGCTGGGACGGTTACTTTTTCCTTGTTAATCTGTATGAGTGCGCTCATACTTACCCTATGGAGCTGCTATGGGTGTTCAGAATTTGGCGATGTAGCCTAGGACCCAGAACTAAGTGCAAAAAGGTTGTCCACCCTTAATGTCGAGAACTGGATTCCTCTTTACTCAGGCTGGACTTCATTACTTGGAGAAAATAGACTGCTCTCCTACTTAGCTCCGTTGCTTGAAACATTATTCTCTTCATGCTAAAATTAGTTCATGTTGTTGGATCATGACGTATTGCATGCAGCAGCCGGCTGGATAGATCCAAAGGATGCTCTAACCTTTCTGCCCTACGACCAGGGCTTGTTGTGTACAAATCTAAGCTACGACAGACGGCAGGTATGGCGCTCAGCTTAATGGTGTCTTCTCCCTTGTGCTAAACGCTGGATCCCACTCAAACATCCGCGAACCCGGCTAACTGACCGATATATCCGGTGCGGCGACAATGGTCCTTCATGGACGTAAGCCTAGAGTTCTCCTTCATACAATAGGTACATAGATGATGGACTCTCTCACTTCCTATGAAACTTAGTCTTAACAACTACAATGGCCGATTGAGGCGCCACTGCACCAAAGGACATCTATTCCTCATTTACCATAATTTTGGACATCAGCCAGTCTAGAAGCTCCTATGACGCTTCCTTGAGCTAGGTCCGAGGGCGAAAGAACGGAGTGATACTCCTAGTCTCTGATATAGGGATAAATAGGCTGGTGATGCCCCCACGGGTGCGTAAATAAAGTCGAAGCTTATTGTGTCATCGAAGGGGGAAAGCTGTGTTCAGCCCCCACACACGAGCACCCTCTTGACCAACAAGCTAAGGTGCACAACCAGAACTCTGCGCACTCCGTTCCACGTGAACAGCAATCCAACCTTAGCAGTACCTGGGAAACGATTCAAAAGCGATCACAGGGAACATTTTAACGATTGAATTCATTCACAGTCCCTTGGTGCCTCACGAACGCATCATGCCACTTCTACTTTCAGCTAACATCGTACTTGGTATCATCGCCCAGGGCGCTTTGGGGATCATCACAGAAATCACGAATAACGTCACCGGAACCCCCAAGCGTCTGGATGTCCGGGGGTGGTGTTTTAGCCAACGGTACACCCGTTCAAATGTACATCCTCTGAAACATTTTCACCGGTTTTCGTGAGGTTGATAGCGATCAATGGCCTTTCAGCTATGATTGCACTACGTTGGATTCTCAAGACTGGGTCTTTTCTCGGCCTGGGCCTACCTCGATCAGGATCTGGAATAGCACATACTGTCTAGACGCCGGATCGAGTGAGTGTATTATCAGGCCGCGCGGTTGATTCCTCTCTTTGAATGGACTCCTGTCAGAACCAGAAAATGGCATCGGAATGAAAATTTGGGAGTGCTTCGACAACCTTCCTGCTCAAACGTGGTATCATACAGCGGACAATCGCGTCGCGCTCTACGACCAAGGTATGGGTTTCATCTTTCCGAATTGACTGAGAAAAACGCTTGTTTGGCGCAGGACTTTGCCTGGACTTGACTAATGGAAACTCGAGCAACTGAAATCGGGTCCAGACTTGGAAGTGCACAAATGGGAACAAGAACCAAGAGTGGATCCAGGTTAACTTGCGTTGACGAAGGACATCCGAATCCACAGGCTTTTGGGCTTGCGGCTATTTCTAGACAATTGTAGACACTCGTGAATTTGTATCCTCCTTATATCAGCTACAGCCGTAAATCCAACGGAATTTGGTCAAGGACTGAGGGTTCTATGAGCAAACTTGACGGTTGTCAAGACATGAACGGTCTGATTTAGGTGCTTCCTCCCAACTAAGGGACACAAATTAAATCCGAGCACAACTGTGTCTTCAAGCATCCCGTTGTTGAGCGGCGTATTTTCAGCGATGTGAGAGAAACTACTCTTAGTCAAGGAAATTTATTATTGTCCCACTACTGGCACCTCGTGGTACTCAGGGGCTGCCCATTTCTCCGGCGTCAAGTTTTCGCCTCTTCGTCCGCACAAGTCGGTGTTCCGAGGATCCAAGCCGAGGTCATCTTTTCATCTTAGGGGTGGAATTTAAGTAAAGAAGGAGGCGTCTGGGTTTAAATAAACAGCGGGTTGTGGGAATGAAGGCCAGCAAACTTGCTTCATTCTCCTTGAATTATCTTGCAGTGTTTACTCTGTTCATCCTACTCGACAATGAAGTCCTCCTATCTCCCCGTCCTCTGTCTTGTTTCCTCTGCCTTTTCTCAGACTGTGCTACATCCCAACACAGCTACCAACAAATGCCTCGATGTGAGAGGAGACGTCCGTGCCAACGGAACCCCTGTCCAGATGTGTGTAAAATGCGTCAACGCCTGTAGTACTTCAAAAGCCTATATTTACCCCCTTTTAGCTTCGACTGCAACGGAACACCCGCTCAACTTTGGGAGCTGAATGCCGGCCCCACCGCGGTCCGCCTTGCAAATTCCACGTTCTGCCTTGATGCTGGCGCAAGTGGGTCACTTTAGTCCAAAAACAGGTGCAATGCTGATCACGACGTGCAATTAGACCCGGTTAATGGCACACCCATGAAGATTTGGGAGTGTTTCGATAACCTCCCAGCGCAGAAGTGGTTCTTGACTACGGATGCGCGCATCGCCCTTCAGGATCAAGGTATGTCGTGAGAGATGATGTTTGGGTGCAGATGTATTGAACGCGTCCTTAGGATTATGCCTTGACTTAACAAATGGTGATCTCACGAACTCGAATGTTGTCCAAGTTTGGCAGTGCACGGACGGGTCCACAAATCAGATCTGGCGGAATTTTTGAGGACTAAAGGCGCCTTTCTGCTGTTCGGACCAGTAAATGTTAGCTTGATAGATTTTTGTCGACTTGGTTAGCTCGTCGACAGTCCAAAGAAGTGTTATATTAGGTGAATACCGACAAGGAGTAGTTTGGATGAGCCCCTCGGAATCACGATCAACCCAAGAAGTGTCCCCGGATAAGATCCACCACCTCCTCGCTGTCCTTTTCTCCGGCGAGGCGAGCTAGATACGGATCTGTATGCACACCACCCGGTTGAATGAAGAGAGTGACGTTCCCATGCTTCTCCCTCAGAATCTCTGCGAGAGTGATGTTATCGTCACGTAAACACTCCATCGACCCCGTATAGATGGTGACTTTATTCACCACCTTGTCAATGCCATTCCACCAATCTTTCGGCGCTTTGACAGCCTCGAGGAAGGGTGTACTCCCCTGAGGGAGATCTTTGAGAATGCCACTTGCGAGGTATGCCCACGATTCTCCAGGAAGGACGTCACTAGCGCTGTTCGCAGTGAATGAGGGAGCATCAGTCGTTAACGAGACCCATGGAGACATCAAGAAAGCCCCGCCCAAAGACCCTGAGAGGGATATCTGGGGCACATCTGGGTGCGGGTGGAGAATGTGAGAAAGAATCTGGAGAATCAGGGCTCCGCCAGCCGAGTCTCCAATGAGGTGAATATCTTCTGGCTTGATACCGTGAGAGAGAAGGTACAAGAGACCACTTGCCGCCTGGAGAAGCTGCATTGGGAAGGAAGCCGATGGATAGAGGGCTGTCGTATGATTGGTGAACGCGTGCAGGGGAGTTTATTAAGACTCACAGTAGCTGAGCGCCACGAAACCGATGTCTTCTCCCGTTCGTTTCTTGAGTTCACTCATGGTGGATAGCCAGAAAGGAGGAACATAGTTCTGCATGGGAAGCTGATACGTCCCACCTTGCAAGACTCAGTGCGATGAAAGGTAACCGCAGATTCCAGCTTACCATGTAAGTAGAAAACGATTTTTCCTGACGTTTGTCTATCAGTCAACCACATGAGACTTCCCCCATGACCGAGGTCATCTATGATAACTGGCTTTCCGTTCTTCTTCGCCCATGTTGTATATACGGCGGATGTAGTGCCCATGATATATTGCATCTGGTTGACACGAAGCCGGGAGCTGATAAACCGGAACAATTCATCACTAGCAACACGACTCCAAGACCTATGTTGATCATACTCTCTGAACGGAGATAAAACAAGCCTGATAGTAAGAGAGACGGCTACCGGTGGAGGTGTGTCAAGTTGGCTGTTATACAAAATGGAATGATAGTTCTTACGCAGGCGGAATAGGGTGAAAAGGATTTTGAGTTTGTCCAGGAAGGACACACGACCGTAAAGTTCAGAAGCCATTGAGTTCTTCTTCAAGGCACACAGCCCTTTTATGATGCGAAAATGACGACGGTAAATGACTCGGCGATCCGTTGATAATAGAGGTTGTCATAGTCCGTGGTCAGCTGAGTTCTGTCGATCACATGATCGTGATAAACATCTGACCGCAATTCCTGGGTTCATAAGAGTCCTCCCGTGCCCGTGCTTTTGAGAACTGGCTACCATGGACAAACAAAAAAAAAAAAAAACGGTGGGAAAACCATACGTAATGATGAAATAGGGGAAGCCCGACAGTGAAGTGCCCCTGTGGAGTTTGAATGAACCGGCTAGTCCCGGACATGTTTACACTGCTTTGGTTGCCCTTTCCGATGACCGGATCATTCGATGCATAATGCATGATGGGTGGTCTCAGTTGATACACCCGCCGCAAGCCAGAAATCTTCCTGAGCCGTGTATAAAATATCTGCGGTGCTCTGCGTAAAAGAGAATGTGTTAGGTATTTATTGACTTCATTAACCAGGGTCTGGCCTCATACTCGTTTCTTAGCTGGGAATATTCAAATACTTACCCGTCCCACAAATGCGACAGGGACAGAAGGAGATGATGGATTACTGTTCTCGTGAGGTCCACCATCGACACTCCAATAAATTGGAGATACTTTGCGGAAATGCTCGGTTTAGAGCATGAGCAGCATTGAGTGTGTCTGCAGGAGAGAATAGGGCTCGCAAGAAGTTCATTGCAAGGCATTTGTGGAAACATTATCAAACAGTGTTGAGCATCAGAGCACCTTCCTGACTTGCTGCCAAGTATGGAGTCCGTTTGGAATTGCAAGCACGGAATCTCGTTTGTCTGGTTTATCACAAAAAGTGTGTATGTCATTCGCTGCAAGGGGTGGCTGTGCCAAATAAGCGCTTATCTCTCAAGAGTTGCAAGATGTGGTGTGGCCGACGCATTCTCGATAAATATTCTATCTGCCTCATTGTTTCCTGACGTGGTACGTCCATTCCCCACAGGTGTGCCCGCTTGCAACCACTCCAGCGACAAACATTAACTTCCGACTACCCACTAGCACCTGAGCGCAATGAAAGGTCGCCTATCACTATCCACCGAGTTGCTGCAGGTTATTGGTGATGATGTGAGCGGCCAGCAGTACATGCGACATTCAGTGACCATGACACCGAGGGCCTGAAAGCTAGGTCCAACGAGGAAAGAGCTTCGTGTAATGTGTACCCAACTCAGCATAGCAATGGATCGCTCGTCTCCGCAAGTGTCGTCATCAATATCACCCGACCAAGGTTGCCCACGAGCATCTCGCAGCTAAACCTCTCTCCAGTAACGAATATAATAGGGTGCATTTCGTTCGCGAATTATCTATTCGTTCACTAGCCCCCATGCATGATCCTCAGCCAGCTGGTGCTCAGATGGTGTGTAGAGGAGGGAGCTGGGGCTGAACAAGGAGACAGGACAGAGCAGCTCAGGCTGGAGAAGAAGATATGAAAGGATGCCTGGAGGAGGCTATCGCCAACATGGTGAACCTCCGGGTAGTAGGGTACGTGGCAATGTCTCCGCACCCTATCCTCATTAATGCGTGATTTTATAAATGGTAGTGTAAGGTCCGAAGATCCCAGATGGACGCAGCTCGCAGTGATCGGCGGCCTTAGGCGCACTAAGTCTCTCGGGCTATCCCAATCTCCACCTCTCGTTTAGTTCTGATGCTTCCAACCCTAGGCTAGACCATCTCAATGGCCACAAACGGATACTCATCTCAGGATCCTGCGATTCCTTCCTCGACCATATCGTGAAACGCTTAGGAGATGGCGTTGCTCACAGTCCCGAAATGAGTAGCATTGATATCGATAGAGATCAGTGGAATCGCGATTCGGGCACGCCAACTCTGCACAACTTCCTCGGATATGCGCCGCTAATACATCTCAAGCACCTTGGCCTTCGCAGCTGCTACGCACGCCTTGATGATATCACTTTTCCCCGCCTGTGTTTTCTCAAATCCCTCACACTTATCAACAATCACGATCCTCCATACGTCGGACACCCATTTTCATCAACCACTGCAGATATTTGGTTGGCGCTACGGACGAGCAAGATATATATAGAGTGGATATCAACGGACGGGATGAACGCTTCGTTGATTGAATATCTTGCATCGTACTCGGGACTGACACGACTAAGTCTGGAGAATGTCACGGTCTCTGATCAACAGCCTTTCAATTCGTTGGCCGAGAGGTACTTCGGCTCGGCGTTGCCTCAGCATTTATCCACGCTGGAGGACCTATATTTACTACCATGTTATGAAGACAAATGGTGTTTCGGGGAGCATATCGCGCCAACCATCTCTCGGTGCCATAGATTGCAATACCTCAAGCCTGCCGTCATCTCATCTGAAGTTGAACCTTCAGCCAATGACGACATAATCCTAAGTAGTCCTCTGAACACACATCATTGACGTGGCTGACATGAGTTGATAGACCTTGCTTATCACTACAGCTGCCCGCCACCTCCACTCCCTCAAGAGTTTGTTCATCTCGACGGCAAAGGCAGAATCACTCCACGGCCTGAACGTGCTCACGTTTCGAAGAAGCACTTCTTCTTTGCGGCGGACCAGATCACGAAGGCCATTATGGCGTACACGCCCGAGCCACAATATCATGGGTTCCTACCGCCTGTTACGGCAAACTCTGTCAGATATATCCTTCAGCTACAAAGTGGGAGGGCCTGAGGTGAAATATCGCAATCGTAGAGTCAACTAAGTTACTGTGCCTTTGTCCGATTTTGAATACTATTATCGCACTCATGATCGGTTCTGCGATGTTATTTGTCCAAGAATAATCCTATTGGGTTGTCCATAAACCCGTAGCCCCTCCAACGCTGAGATTGGATGATACTTAATTTAGTCTAAGGTTGCATCAGCATGCTCACAACTTTAATACCGTGCCGAATGCGCACCTTCGGGTTCTCGTACACATTCTCGCTGTTGTTAACCTCCTAGCCGTCCAACCACTAATACTTTAGCCCCTGACAATGAATGATATAATTACACCTTAGTTTACAGAAGCGTTGAAGGCGACGCGATCCAGGAACCCCAATGTGTTTGTGTTGTGCAAGTGCTCTGGAGTCGGATCGATCAAGGAGGTGGTCGTATTTCTACACGTTAACCGCACAACAGTATGGACTCTCCGAATAAATAGATTGCTCCGGAATATGAGTCGGGATAATCGGGGTGTCTCGAGTGTCCGATCGACATCTATTATATGTAGTTCCTGAAGGTGAAACCATTCTGATTGAAACACCCCAGTTGGATGCTCGGTGCTTTGCTGTACAGGTGATCCCAAAGGTGGGAGAGAAGGTATCTGTCGATCATTGTTGCCGTGTTGGTTAATAATAGGTAGCGTAGGTGTAAGGCCTCGTGTGACCGGACTAGAGGTTTGTTGAGGGAGGGAGTTGTCGTGTTTGTCTCCTGTTCAACGTAGGACAATGAAGGCCATCCTGTATTTAAACATGCCTGAGAAGATATGTGTGTCGTGGCAGGTTCGAGAACAAGAAAAGCTAGCTCTGGGAGCTGGGTCGCACATAGCTTTCCACGTCACGTTCATGATGGCCACTGGAGACTGTAACCAAACTGCCTCGGGAACGATCCGGGCGGAGGAACAGGGAAGCGATAGAAACAGCTCCTAGAGTATCCCAGGCACATGTTGTCCATCTGATATGGGGAAACGAACTTGACAATAAGCGATGATCAACTATGGGGCTTGCGGCAGGTTTTCCGCGAGATAATGATCTGCCGTAACCGCTTGTTTCCTCCGCGGATAGAAGGGATCCTCATATTGCTTCGTGCTACCCAGGTCGTCGAGCAACGCCATGCGAGGACCGAGTATTGTTGCCGGTGTTTATCAATGGAGAAGTCACTGCCAGAAGACACATATTATCGGCTCGAATGGCTATCAACAACCACGGGTCCAGGCGATGAATGCCCCTTCCCGGAGTTCCGGGGAGGTAGGTCGCGGTGTACATGCCTGTTTCAGTTGAGTCTCATTGTCACCTGGGGCCTGACGGACTCAGAACAAACTGCCTGCAGCTGTTATGTCAGTGTACATGCTTCTGGGCTTTTGGTTTGGCAGCCAGCACCCCTTCTTACGTCGTCTCGGATGCAAAATAGCTGCTTCAAAGCCATGGACCAAGCCAAAGCAATTACTAACAAGTCTCAACAAGATGCTATGAGCAACTCACAACAGACTCTACCATGTTGACTTGTTGCTATGGCATCCTGAATGGGTGACCTTGGTTTCAACTACCATTGTGCCAAGTTCATCACACAAGTCATTGTCTGTAAAGTTGAGCTCTAGGTCTATAACATAGGTATGAAAATACTCCAATTGGCCAAATCATTGCCAATAACCTGAGTGGTGTCATCATCCAATTTGATAGGACATTTCATCTCGAGCACAGCACATCCACTATCTGGGATTCTGTAGGCATATCATCAGATGAGTGCACTTGAAAGTCAATGGTTAATGCCTGGAGGCAAGGAAGCAGACTCCAATCTTTATCAGCCCAGATAGTAAGGTAAGTTACAGTGTCATTGCAGATGATGCTTGATTCCCTGAGGTGCTGTTCTGCAAGATGGTTAAGTTTGATCCCAGAGTAATATCATGTCAGATGAATGCATTTCAGAACCTTGACAACCTTGTCAATGCAGCCAAAGAACAGCTCACAGTCTCCAAGTCCTGTGAGGCTCAACAACCTACCCCAGGTAAATTCACAGAGAGAAGGTAGGTGAAAATTTGTGAATAATTAAATGTCAACTTTAGCTTCTTCATATGGCTGCTCAGATACATGGTTGACTGATATGATCCAGCTCAACCTCTCCAGATGAGCAAGGATGAGTGGTTCAGCTTGTCTATGTGGCCTGTTGCTTTGAAAACTGGGACGCCAAGCTACCCTATATTCAAAATCAATTAGATTCAGGCAGTAGGTCAGTACTCATGGAGCTCAGCTTGGGTATACTCTGAGTAGGTGAAGAATAGTGAAACAATCCCATTGTTATGGACTTCACTTCATGCCCATTAAGCTCTCAGAGCCTTGGTTACAACTTGGATTCTGTGGATCATATTCAGTTTAACCTTTTCTTACTTTTCCATCAGGCACCCCTTCTCCAAAAATACCTTCCTCCATACCTTTCCTTCTGTCACTTTTCTCATCAGAATTCTTATCTGATTATCTTGCTCTCTTTCTGTTTATCTGTAGTTTTTCCCTTTTATGCTTGATTATCACTTGCTTATCTAGGTTTCTCTGTTATCTGATGTTTCACTTCTGCCCTCATCCTATCAGATGTCTGGACACTATGTGGATGGACTCCCTATTCTTGTGTCTTTGTCTTCACTGTAGTTATTATTTCAAATGTTACTTGTATCCTCCTTTGGGCAGTTATCACTGCTACTGCCCAGTTACTACTCTCTGGACTTTATCCTGACTGCCAGTATATAAGTAGGATCACAGCCATCTGTAAAGGTCAGTCAGAATATCAACTTAGACCTTTCTCCCCTCTCCTGCTTGTCTGCTACAAGTCCACCCCTCAGTCCAGGCTTGTCCTGTCTCTGTCCAATCTCTGTTTGCTCATCTGCTTGAGTCCATAGTTGGTCAAGTGAGGCCATTTACAGTATCAGAGGGGCACAACACATAAGTTGAAGCCAAGGCCTCAACTCCAAGACTGTGCATGTCTGCCCATGGTCTGTCCCTTGTCCAGAGTCAGTTCTTAACAGCTAGTATATAAGTAGGATCACTACCATTTGTAGTCTTCAGTAAGAAGATCAACTTAGATCTTCCTCCTTTCTCCTGCTTGTCTGCTACAAGTCTGCTCCTCAGTCTAGGCTTGTCCTGTCTCTGTCTGTTCTCTGTCTGCTCATCCACTCAAGTTTGTAGTTGGTCAAGTGTGGCCATCATAGTATCAGAGGAGTGCAACACATAAGTTGAAGCCAAGGCCTCAACCCTGTGACTGTGCATGTCTGCCCTTGGCTGCCTGTGGTCTGTCCCTGTCCAGAGTCAGTTCTTAACACCTTTGGATATCATCAGATGTAAGAGTGATTGACAATCATATAAGGCAGGGACTTTGGTAGAAGATAATACTACTGTGATTTTGTGGGCTTATAAGTGGTTCCCAGCTTAAGTCAACCTCTTCAAGAAAAGGCATCTCAATAGCTTTGCAGAGGCTCTTGATGGCTATCCATAAATAGCAGCTTAAAAGTCTGGTACAAAGTGATCAGAGCCTGATGCAAATGTTCTGGATTTGAGGTTCTACTGGCTCTGGGATACAGTAGCTGATGGAGCAATCTCTCCTATCTATGTTCCTACTGACAGGCAATGTAAGGGCCAGGCCCTTACAGTTGTATCATCATTTTGTTCCAGACTATTTTAAAGTCATTCATTGATAATTAATTACTTATTTTCTTGTTTGTCTTTGACCTTGATGGATTACTCAATCCATCAAAAAACACATTCCTTATAATCTCATTGCCAGCTGTTGTTAGGACAGCTGACCTTATACTCACACCACATACATCCCAATACATTGGGCTTATTGTATGTTGGTGTGAACTTAAGGCCAAAAGCTCTAAGTAAGCCCCTGTAGGCTTACACTTTTTTACAATACCCTGCAATTGGGCACATACTAAGTGAATCCATTAAACACAACTATTGTGTTTAAAGCTTGAAGTAAAATCCTCTTGTCATCTTTCATTCAAATGGCCTCACAGCAGAATCATCCTCCTGGATACTACAACATGTCTGAAGACACATAAATGCAAATCAACATGATGATGCATGATGCAAGCATACAGGATGCCCTTACACTGCCTACACCACCTTCCCCATCAATCTCCTTGCCACATAATGAACCAACCTCCCTCATCCCTTCCTACATACCACCTGCAGATGCGTTGACCCACAACTCATCCACTACTGGTGAGGAAGCTCCAGAGGAGCTGCCCCTCTTTTCCAGATTCAAACCAAGCATCCCCCTTGCAGCATGCTCCACATCATCAAGCATGACTCACCAGTCTGATGGTTTACATTCCAAACCATCAACACCTGAATTCCTGCCTCCAACCCTTAATGATGTGGTCTCCCTAGAAGACCAAGTCAATTCTATATTTACAGACTATGGCATTATTAAATGCCAATGCCAACATTAAATGTTGGTATACACTGAGATGATCATAGTGGAATCACATAGGGAAACTGACTTGCCAATAGACATTGGCTCTAACCAATTCTGCACCCTATACCTCAAAGCTTTGACAAAGCTTTGTATGGCCTACCAAATGGCCTGAGCCACAAAGGTCAAACAAACTGACCTTACACCGATGCACAGCATCTACAAAATGCAACCAACCCAACAGTACCTTGAGCATGTCCTTGACTCCACCAACAATGGGATCACCTTTGATCTCCTCAATGCAAAATTCGACAAGGCGATTGAGAGGGCCAAACAACACCCTGTGCACAAGCACCATTGTCAGTGCAATAATGATGGACTACCAGCTATGTCTCCAGTAGTAAAAGGAGTAAGGCCAGAAATCAAGGCAGGGAACAAGATAAGGGAAATCAGAGGGAAGACAGAGGACCTGGCTTGTCAGGATAGCAAGCACGAAAGTCAGCTACCAGCTCTTGTGCATGTTCAAGTTCTTTAGCTGTTAACCAACTAGATTCTTTGTCTGTGCCTTCATAACCAGCCCAAATGACTTTGTACAGGAGCAGACATGCCCAGCAATACCTGTCAATCTTGGAGTCCACAGTCTGCTCAATCTTGTACTTGGGCTCATCATTAATGATGACTGGAGGTGGAGGTGGAGGGACACAGTTGGGAATGGTGTTGGGAATGGAAGGCTCGAGCATAGAAATGTGGAAGACAGGGTGAACAGCATGCATAGAGTCAGGGAGTCAAAGGGTGAAGGAATGAGAACCAGCTTGAGCAATGACCTCATAGGGGCCTAGGAACTTCTCAGACAGTTTCTTTGAAGGTCTCATTGACAGGCCCAAATGAAAATAGGGCTGAATCTCATCTATTTTGGCCATTTAGACTTTGAAAATAATATAGTTATTTAAGTGGACTCTCCCCTCTTACTGAACAAGGAAAGGATTATACTAGAAAAGGAAGTAGCTATTCTGCTACAACAGAGTAAGCCCAAGGTCAACCAGAGGAGCTGGCAAGACTGGTTATCTAGTACTCCAGACTT
>JAEUWJ010000609.1:0-37563 GCA_018524395.1 Podaxis carcinomalis
AGCGGATAGCTGTTTTCTTTGTAAGTGAATCTAAGTATAAGCCGAGGGGGGGGATAGAGGACTCTATTTCTAGGGCGTGAATGGGAGTTGTTCGGAATGCAGCGCAGATGAGCCGGAGGGATCGGTTTTGGACTTTGTTCAGGGTTTTGATGTGAAGTTGTTTCCCGGTCCACCATGCAGCACTTGCATATGTGAGGATGGGTAGTACACATGTGCGGTATAGTAGTCGCAGGTGGGAGTGTGATAACCCGCGTACGGTGTTTGCTAGCATTGAAATGCAGGCAACTGCCTTTTCTGCCTTGGCCGTCATTTTGGAAACGTGGTGGTTAAAAAGGAGCTTTCGGTCGAAGAAAACTCCCAGCCAGCGCACTGTTGAGCTGGCCAGTACTTTTGAGGTGGACCCATCCCGTTCTCGGAGCTCGATGTGGGGGGAAGTGCGATCTGACTTCCTGCATGTGTAGTGCATAAGTTCTCGTTTGTCCTTGTCTGCAGATAAGCCACGTGGCGCAGTGAAACCACTGTAGACCTAATACCATCTTCGTCGGTCATCTTCATATATACCCGAGGGCCTTCTCTCTTGATTTTTTTTTTTTTTTAAAAAAAAAAGAGGGGTCTTCTCTCGCGTCTTTCGCCCCCACCCACCTTGACGGACACTACGCATAACACAGTCTCAGTGGAACTGACCATCTAGCAGCGCCTCCCGTTTAGTGACGCTGAGAAGGCCATCGTTCCTGTTGAAACTAGTGCGTTGTCCTATACAAGAACCAGAAGCTCTGAGAGAAGGGATCCATATAGCCGGTGCCGTCACCTACCTACCACCCTAGCCAGGAAAAGTGCTCAAATTAATGAAAAAATGGTGGCTTCCCTCCGCATGATTTCCATCAAGAGGTCAAAACGTGGAAGTCAGACTGACCTCAGTAATCGCAACTACTACCGGTGTTGTCCCAATCGAGTTTCAAGTTATCTTCCTGCCCTCTCATCAGACGCTCCTGAACCAGGAGCTGATGGTGAAAGGCAGGAAAGACTGTGCTATGAGTCTGCCGGTGAACGGATTTACTGGTATTCTAGGGAAGACAGTACCCTCAGTCTGTACGCCCATGTCCCTTGTGGCCCGTCTGACAGAAACGGATCGTGATTCTTGGTGCTTGAATGGCTCCTGCCTGCGCCGCCATGCAACCGGTCCGTTTGTTTGATTGCGCATTTCCGTTTTGATGATTTGGTCAAGGCAGCTTGGCTCACAGGGGTGCGAGATATATGCCGCAGATGACTGGGTGAAATCGATTGACACGGTCCCGAGGCACAAAGTTGCAGGAATTTCCGGACTATGAGTCTTTGGATAATGACCCCCCACTTAATGGGAAAAGTGATTGATCCTCAACCTTCCACGGAGCACGGATCTTTGCTACACTCTATGACAACCAACTGACGCCATGGTTTACACTTGTTCACGACTCTCTACGACAGCTCTTCTTTTGTTCTATAAGTCCACCTTGGAATTGGTGAATAAATACTCTTCGCTCGGAACAATCCACATCCAATCGGAGTATACGCCCTCGCATCGTGTTCGGTGATCAAGACACTCAGGATCTGTGGCTTGAGTTGGGTGTTTTTAGAAACAGGTGGCCACGAAACGGTCCGGGGTATCGGGGTCTTTCCAGGAGCACCACGATGCCACCTTAGCCAACTGGCGTGGCAGACAACCCGATCTGTGTCTGACCACATATGGCGGTCCCAAAGACACAAATTCCGTTTGTTCAGTCTCGTCACGGGATCGCGTCCGTCCCTGCTCCTCGAACGCATAAATTGAAGCATATCTCCTCGTCCACATTTCACTGCCCTCTTGCTCATGGCATCTCAACCTGCTCTTACTAGAACTCCCAGCGCCTCGCCCACTGACCAATCCACTCCACCACGGAGACACCTACCTCCACTCAGTGAACATCGAGATGTCCCAACCTCCTCATCACTGGCAGTGTCTCCGTCAGCGACTCAACCGTAAGAAAATTTCCCCTAGTGTATGTCTATACTGAGTTTGCGTCTTAGCTCCCTTTCGGAACGTGAAGAGAAGCCACCATTTTGGCATCGCGTTAAGCGATTATTGGCGTCTGTGTCAAGGGTCCTTCGATGTTAATGACCTGTAGTCGGGCTAGCTCGCCGAAACTGGATGCCTCGCGCCCTCTTTGAACATCTTGCGCTCGTTGAAAATGGCCTCTGCATACGATTGTACCTTGATTCAAACGAGAATCGCCCTGACGTTACCAGTTTCACGTAATATGAGTGTTTCTTTACTTTGATATTTCCATGGTATTTCAATCGAGGTAGCCCGTAGTTACGGAAAAGTCATTTAATTGAGTTTGTTGGGCCAGGTGTACGCAAACTAGCGTTGATGACCCTTAGGGACTCTTAAGACGTCATGAACCTGATCGTCCAGGACATATCTAGCATGGACGCCCAGCTTTATCTCCCACATACCTGTCGTGGCAGTTCCATGATGAAATCCTTGGTTTGATGGTGCTTTGACCACAAAAGACTGCACGATCTGAACGCTTTCATCAGGATTGGGGCAACTGGACGCTTACACAGCTGTGGAACACGTTCTGATGTGCTCGTGGCGTTTTCTGCCGATATATCCGTTTGGCGATTCCAGGGGAGAACGAGACAATGGCATCCAGTTTTTTATGTGTGTTCTGCTGTTAAGCTACAGCTTTTGGGCGCCCGGTAATCCCAAGCTCTGACCTATATATCCAGGTCTGTGGACAGGTTCGAGTTATCAAAACATCATTTGCCGTATCCTCGATACCTTGCATCACACTCCGCTACCTTACTGCCGAAATGAACCAGAGTGTCTCCTCGTTTGCGCCCCCCAGGAACCCAAAGTCGTCCTTGCGCGTGTACAGGCGGCATTTACTCACGGGCACAGGAGACGGCGAGGGCCATGCAATATGCAATCCGATCGGGGAAGCCGAGTGGGGGCAATAAGAGGCAGTAATGTTCCGATGGCAGGGGCAATGACGTTAAACAAGAACAAGGGGTGACAGCTACACCAAAATCATCAAGAAACCAAGACTTCCTCTGTTACCTGGTGCTGGCGAAGGAGAAAAGCAGGGGTATGTAGATCCAGTACTGAATTATATTCATGTTCCTTGCATTGAGCCCACTTTAGTTGTGGTTATGAGTTGCCCACGACCACTGTCCAACTGGACATGGTGTGGATCCAGGGACGCGGTCGAGACTGAACCAGAACAATCACTTTCGGAGATTTGCTCCAACAGCTCAAGAAGTGGAAGATCAAGCTGCTCCTGGATCGAGAGGATGAGACGGCTTTAATCATGGAGGAAGATGTCATGTTGACGACTGCAATGAATGAGGATTAGGCCTGACCCTTCTTGAGGAACGGTTGGAAGTTACCCATTGTTGTGATTGTTCTTGATCTTTATATTATGCTATTTCGTATTCCGCCAAAAGCTGTAAAAGGTGAGGACAGGGTTTCTATCAGTGATAAGAGGAACCCACCATGTTCGGTATTCCATCCGAAATGGGATAGGTGTGCTTGCAGTTTGGGCAAACCATCGCGCCTTCGACAACATGTATCTAAAAGCCATATGATTCGAGGGTGAAATGGGATATGACGAGGGTTACACACTTCAAAAAGTACGTGATGGAGGTTCTTGAGAAATTCATCGTCGATCATTTCAGGCTGATCTTGTGGTAAGGAAGTGTCACCGAGCTGGTTCAAAGGCATGTAAGTGTGTGTTGCAAAGCATGAAACGACGTCCGTTCAACCTCGCGCGCTGTTTTGACAAGTGCGTTCCATTCGATTTTTGGCAGGAACGTTCTTATGAAATCGGGATTGAATTCCGCTTCCCTGATCTCTAGTTGGACGTTCTGGAATGCAAGAGGGAAATTGTTTGTGTTGCAATCCTTCGCGTGGCAAGCAAGGAGGTTGTGTGTTACGAGTCGGACCATTTTCTGTTCTGTAAATACTCGCGAGGAGGAGCAAGATGAGCGATGAGGCAGGTCTACGTTTTGAGCTTTAATGATCAAAGCGAAAATTCGATCAGCCAGAGTTTGATATCGGTACCATCACGTGGCTGATTTCAGGTTAAACAATCTCGTTTATTCCAACATTACCCTCTTTATCTTTCTACATTCGAAGTTGGGGTCGTTCGCACTAGTCTCTTATCGTTCGCGTCAAGTTTAACGGATAATGAGACCACCTTCACCATCGATCCCCGAAAAAGAGTTTCTTTATGCGTCGCTCAAGGAAACGCTCCGTCTCGATGGGCGTTCTCTGCTAGAACAACGAAAGCCCGAGCTCAGATTTGGATCCGAGCTTGGATATGTAGAATGTAGTCTTGGAAAGACGAGGTGGGACAGTTATATATTTGAAGAAGCTATGTTGAACGAGGCTCTTCAGAGTGATCGCACAAGTTGATGCAAAAATGGTCAAACCACCGCCCGAAAGACCCCTCGAGGGCACGATCTCCATTCACTCGGAAATATCGCCTATGGCATCAAGCGAGTATGAACCTGGACGGTAGGTACGTGTATTTGTCTCAAGCGACACGTTTTTGATGGTTTTGACGGGAACTTGCGTTAGGGCGTCGGATGAGGAAGTGACGATTACTCGAATGCTGGACAAAGTTTTGAGAAGAAGTGACGCCGTTGACAAAGAATCTCTCTGCATCTTAGCTGGTCAAAGGGTATGACGTCTGAAGTCCGCTTAGTCCATTACGTTTTCTTATCTTGCGCAGGTCTGGCATTTACGCCTAACGCTTCATTTTTTATCCGATGCCGGAAATATGCTCGACTGCGCTTGCCTAGCAGGAATTGTCGCGCTTCGGCATTTTCGTAGACCAGAAGTTGAAGTAGTTGGAGATGAAGTTATCATTGTACGTTATTCCTTTTGAATCCTCCTTCACAAAATTCTGACTCATGCTAACCTAGCACCCTCCTACCGAACGGGCGCCGGTTCCACTAGCAATCCACCACACGCCCTTCTGCTTCACGTTTGCCTTCTTCCCTGACGCAACAATATCTCCTGTCCTCGATCCTTCGCAGCTGGAGCAACGATTGAGTGCTGGGCTTCTTTCTATTGCGCTTAATGCGCAAAGGGAGATCTGTGTACTTCAGAAACTCGGCGGTGTGCCTCTTCCTAATGAGGAGATTCTTCGGTTGGTGAACGTTAGCGTCGAGAAAGCAAAAGAACTTCATGAATTCGTCGAGGCTCGACTAACTGAAGATTGGATGAATAGAACAGTAGAAGTCCGATAAATCTAACTCAATGGCGTTTTATGCCCAGCTAGGAATGGAGTCTGTCGACCAGCCGTGTATCTGGCGATTCAGCTAAAGACTTGTCTAAAACATAACAATTCTTTATGACGTGAGATCTTCTTCAGATGAGGATGCACGTTCCTGCTGGTGTTCGAGCTGGTACAAGGCTACCGCGAAACAAACAATGCAGTCCGGGAACCCTGTGTAAGTTTGAAGGGGTATGAATGAGTTCTAGGGAAGTCAAGTGGGTAGAAACAAACTTACCTAGACAACCCTCACTCTCGTAGTCGCTGCTCGTATAAGCGGACTCGGAATCTTGGCTTGAGTCGTACCCTTGGAGGAGGTTGTTCCCACCGTTGGTTTCTGTTTCTGTTTCTGCTTCTGCTTCCCTTTCATCGCCGCGGTCGTTGGAATGTTCCTCCTCTGGGACTTTCTTGAACGCCCATTTGAGTCCTGCCCTCCGTCTATCGCGGTTCTTTTCGTTCGAGGTAGTGACGGTCGCCGCGACCTCTTTCTTGAAACAGAGCTCTTTGGCGGGCTCTTCGTCCTCAGTTTCTTCAGCCCTCCCGACTCCCAGAACCTCTTTACCAGTAGGGTCTGGGGTTTCGTCTTCGCTATATTATGTTTCAGGAACACGTTCAACTGCGACGGAAGCGAGGAACTTACCTTGTAATGGACTCGGGATAAATGGATTCGGTGTCATCGTCCGCGCCGAACAAGCTTAGACTATCCCGTTGTACCAATTCGTTCTCGAAGTGGACGAGGTATTGAGTCGTTCCCATGGTGGTTAGTGAACAAGAAAGAAGGAGAAAAATTGAAATGAGAAAAACCCGTAGAACTCGTGTTTGTTGAACCTGAAAGTTTTAAATCTCGTGACCTCTTCCAGCCACATCTCAAAAAATTCTATCGAGCATTCAAGAGAAAACATGGTCCCGTTCAGTCAATGTCTTCGGCATACTTGTCAAGAGATGAGAGCCATCGATGGTGAGTCGGCTTGCTGATTTTTTGCGACGGTCAAGGAAGCTCAATTAAACGCCTTTCGACTCCTCCCGGCGGACAGAGGTGTGAAGAAGAGTAGGCCACCGAAAGAAGAGGAGCCTGTCGGCGAACCGGACGGAATGTTCTTGCCGAGGTGTGTTATAGACATTAACCATTGTCCATTGAACCGAATTTACCATGAGATCCGCTGACATCAACGTCGACAATAGAACACAGACACCTACAATATCGTGTCTATGCCACAGCTTGTGTGGCTCGGCCACAGGACCGGCCAGGCGGACAGAGGTCCAGCCACTAGTCCTGCGGTTGTGCATTCCTTTATGAATGTGACTCATCCTCAGCACAATGAAACGTCCAAGGGTTGCGTGACCGCGCTATGCTCCCAGCCCAAAGCGGGGTACACGACAACAAATGGCATTCTGTTGAAGAAAGCTCGAGCCAATGTCGCGCCATCGATTAGCATGACTGAAAGTTGGGAAGGACGAATCATTCAACGCCCTCTTCGTGGTGAGCATCATCTCGTCCGGAGGAGTGTATGATCTCACCTGTCGTCCAGCAAATTGACCGGGCCACTCACCACGGGCATGAAGGGGTTTTGGGTCCCAGTCAGTGTCGCCTCGCATGCAAAGACTCACCTCCTTCGGCACATCGCTTCTTATAATCTCGCCAATGCTGGCTTGCCAAGACCTTCGTATCGTAAATAGACTACCTGCGCGTCTCATAGGGTGCCTAACGACCAGCCACCACTCCATAGCCAGATATCCACCGGGCACCAAGATAATTTGAGCCAAGAGAAACTGATGGGAGGATCATTTGGTCGAGTGCTAGGTGCGCAGTCTTTCTACTTGCTCAGATGCTGTACCCATAGGTGGTAATAACGGTCATACGTGACCATCGCAGGCTAGGCTTTGTCGAGGATACGCCTCTCAATGGGTTGGCGAGAAATCTCGGGCGAAAAATGGGCAGGAGTTCGGTGGCCTGGTGAGACGCGGCCATTTGATCAACCCAAACGGCAAGAGAGGGCGGGCTCCTGGCACAAAGATAATTTGAGTCAAGAAAAACTGGTGGGAGGATCATTTGATTGAGTGCTAGTGCGCAGTCTTTCTACTTGCTCAGAAGTTTTGCCCATAGGTGGTAACAAAGGCCATACGTGACCATCGCAGGTTAGGCTTTGTCGAGGATACGCCTCTCAATGGGTGGCGAGAAATGTCGGACCAAAAACGGGCAGGAGTTCGGTGGCCGGGTGAGCCGCAACCATTTGATCAACCCAGACGTCGCGAGAGGGCGGACACCGGGCACCAAGATAATTTGAGTCAAGAGAAGCTGGTGGGAGGATCATTTGGTCGAGTGCTAGGTGTGCAGTCTTTCTACTTGCCCAGAAGTTTTGCCCATAGGTGGTAATAAAGGCCATACGTGACCATCGCAGGCTAGGCTTTGTCGAGGATACGCCTCTCAATGGGTTGACGTGAAATGTCGGGTCAAAACAGGCAGGCCTGTTGAGACGCGGCCATTTGGGCAACCCAAACGGCGGGAGAAGGCGGGCAACTACGGCGTATGAAGTTGTAGTCTAAAGTCCGGGAATACTTTCGAAGAGTAACCTTTGGTGTTGGTAGGAGGTTTGATGAAATGGCGGGAAGCAGCGGGTTTCTTGAAGCCTAAAGGACGGATAGTTCTCCGGGTGAGAGGCCCAAAGTCTGTCTTCAACTTGCTTCTTCTGATTCCGAGGTATTCGTGTTTCACACATCTCTCCCTAGGCAATCGAAGGGGTTCGGTTGTACAGAGGGAAGGCATGAACGCACTTGGGTCCGGATGATCCATGGTAGTATACTGCAAGGTGAGCCGTTAGCTCAAAACGTTAATGAGCTGGTACTGACTCACAGTGGAAGTAGCACGCGGTTCCAAGGGCCCCGTCCGCTATGATTTTCTCCCCTCCAATCACCTCTGCGCGAGGTCTCCTTCCTTCTTGCGTTAGATGTAAATAGTCCTCCAGCATTTCCTGCGAAATGGTGCTGTTTCTGTGGGCTCTCAGAAACCAGGATGAGAGGCGCCCAGCGAAGGTGTTGAAGACTGAGAGTCAACGTTGCAGGACGCTCATCGCCATAGGTTTCAAATACAACATCTGAACGCGTGATCGCAAACATCTCGGCATCGAACCATGTCCTCCACCATCACCATCAACGAATGCCTCCTGTGTACATGTGCTTGTCTGTGCGTTCCCAACTGAGCGTCAGAGCCTTGCTGGTGCCCCGGATTGTTCCCGAAAGCCATTCATCAACATATTTTGCGGTAAGTAACAAGTACACAGTTCATCCAGTCCTTATTCATGAAACACCCCTAACAGTTATTACACGTAGGTAATCTTGTTCGTGCAAGTGCCGACGTTCTCCAACCCGACCTCGACAACGTCCCCGTCCACCAACCAGACAGGATCCGCCTTTCCGAGGTTGACACCAGCGGGGCTGCAAATTTTTTGAAAAAAATCATCAGAAACACGGGCGTACATCCGCACCCCTCGACACTTACGTTCCAGTAAAGATGACATCGCCAGGCATCAAGGTGATACCCATGGAGAAGAAGGATACGAGTTGTTTGACGCCGAAGATCATATTAGCGGTGGTGTCATTCTGCTTGGTTTCTCCGTTGACTTTGGTCCAGATGTTGAGTGTCTGCGGGTCATTGATGATGTTGGTGGAGACGATAGCAGGACCCCATGGTGCCCAACCGTCAGCTCCCTTGCCCATAGAGAATTGCGGCTCGGGTTGTCCACCACGGTCAATCTGCCAGCCACGGTGGGACACGTCATGCCCGACGGTGTATCCCAACACGTGGTCGAGAGCTTCATCCTCTGAGATGTTGAAAGCTTGCTTCTTGATGACAACAACCAACTCGGTCTCGTAATCCATTGTCGAAAGGAAGTCACCTTGGGTTTGGTATCCTGCGGTGACCGGGATATCATCGCTAGGAGTGTTGAGGGCAGTGAAGGGCTTGTAGAAGAGGATGGGGAAGTCTGGGATGGTAACGTTCGCCTTTGACTTCCTTCAGCATGATGCTGAGCTTTCCGTATACAGGCTCCTACCTCTTGATCATGCGCCGCGTAGTTAAAACCTACACAACGCACAGTCCTGACTCTCTCATTTGGAAGGGGCGAGAGTAGTTTCTGAATAGGCTATAGGAGCATGATTGCGTTAAATGTGGTTACATGTCGTGAGTAGTCGCCAACCCACCTTTACTTGGTTCGTGATCTTAAAGTCACCAAGGATATCACCCGTGATTACCCGAGCTTGCGTACTCTTCGACGCGTCAAAGGTGTCTGACGGCAGAATCGCATCACCAGTATATTCTTTGCCATCAGTTGAAATGAACCGCACAAAACGTTGTGCGTTGACGAGGAGCGGGAATAACAGGAGTAGAAGCGAGAACCACATATTGCGACTTGCTTGGGCTCAACATTCTTTCTCAGACAGCATTATATATGCAAATGGTGGGATTCGAGATGCTGCCAAGGGAATCTCCACTCCTGTGGTTCGGATGCAGAACCCCAATCTCTGCGGTGTGGAGGCACAGCCTTGAGCAAGAAATATTCGCAGTGGACTTGCTTTCCCCTCGCCGCGGACCGCACACGTAATGGAGGGAAATTGATTTGTAACTCCAACTTCGTTTCATAACCTGGGAGACTACCCACTAGAGACAGAACCTTCAATTACCGGTTTAATTTCTATATTTCTTGATTTATTGTGCGAGATTTCTGTATTCTGATTCACTCTGCGACAACGGAACTCCATATTGGCGTTAACTCCTACATCTTTTCGCAAGTTGCCCTTCTATTGTCCATACACACGACATCTTATGACCCATACAGCTCGTTCAGGTACACAGAATGCCACGGAACTCAGTCTGGATCCTGGGACATGGCCGCCGACTGGATATACTATCGCACCGCTATCCAGCTGACTAGTTCCTGGGAAGGCGCCGCGGAGTGGGACATTCGATAAGCAGTCATGACGAGAGGGACGAGGTTTCGGTTGCCCAAAAATATGCCTTAAGCAGTACGGTCTGACATTGTTCTGTACCTGTCACTGATTTAAACAGATTCATCTTCCTGAAGTATTTGGGCTTGAGGAAAGAAAAGCCGTTACAGGAAATTGTAAAAGACTTCCAATCCCACGAGAACCATCAGGATCCTGGGCGAAATACACATCATGGGGCTTCGTAAGCCATACTCTAGAGTATTGGAGAAACGGCTTTCCTCGGAGTTCCTGAACGTTTGTTCGTGGAGACAAGCCAAGTCGTGCTTGTTCTAACGGGCCGAATGAGTGTGGAGCCCGATTCTGACGAAGGCTATATGTAGTCTTGAATCGGCCGTACTTTCGCTGAAAACCCAGACACCATGCTGAGGCATTGCCTTAAATCCATTCTCGGCCAGAATCCCGTGATCGATTCGTAGAATCATATGACTCTGAGCTTTTGTCATCATAAATCATACCTTTGTTCACAGAACCGCAGGGCGCCCACGGTCACGCTCGGCTATGAGCCCTGAAGCGCTCAACTGCTTGGACCCGTGCTGGCTTCCATACTTCAGCCCTGCTGTACGACCTAGAGTTGCAACCGATCGCCAATAAACCGCGGGAACACCATCGTCCGTCGACCCATCAAGGCAATACCCGTATTTGCTGACTGACCGCGGTTGACGCTCCACGACGGTCTGGGTCCACACTAGCTGCATAGCGCGTGATCCATCTCGTAGGACTTGAACTCCATCCTTGTCTCTCGCTGGCCTACTCCGACAAGACAAAACCTATATCCCAAAGGAGCGACCATGGAAAATCCAGTGGAGGAAATAACGGGAATCGTCCTTCGACTCACTTCGACCTCTTCACCGGATATGCAGAGGAGGACGATAGAGCAGTATATGACTCACGACGTCGCGTTTCGTCACCCCGTGTGTGCAGTTGAAAGCGGACCGAACTCAAGGAAGACAGTGTTGGGAATTTATCAGTGAGTAATGCCGCTTTTGTCCGTCTGTCGGTCAGAAGTTGAATGCCCTGGGGACAGGTTCTATAGGGTGCTCAGTCCTCATATTGACCTCACCGTGAACAGTGTTGGTGAGTACCCAGACCCGCGTGACTACCAGGAGCTCGGGGTAACGGTGAAGCAGTCTGGGACCCGCAACACAACTATCTGTTCTTGGATGTTGTGCAGTGGTTCAAGCCATTCTTTTTGCCGTTCAAACCAGCTCCATCAAGGTGCATTCAACCATACCGGAAACATTTTTCGCAAGCTCATTCATCTGACAGGCTTTGCGTGCGGCTGACCTTACGAAGAGAGGAAAGCGGTCTGTACTACATCGCCATGCAAGAAGATTTCTATCACCCTGATGTACGTTCCCATTTCCTCCTGTGTTTTCTGGATGGCTCACATCCACCGGTAATGAACAGGAACTCATCGCTTTGATTCTTCCTCCCCTTGTCCCCTTTATCCGGATGATTTTGCTCATTTCCGGGCTTGCTTCCTTATTGCAAGCCAGCTTGGCTCAATTCTTTGGATTTTGGCGGACAAGTGATGTTCATTCCGGCCAATCCCACGCGGACGGCCCAGGAGAGGGTGATTTGTACAATGACGACGGCAAGCAGTATTGAAATGAGTTATGGAAATACCTCGAATATATCCCCTCTATCTGACTGGCAGGTCATTTTCGTTATAGACTTTAGGATACTTGTACAAGTTGCCTAATTATGTATCCCCTTCAGTCTTCAGACTCGGCTACATTCATGGAAAGTCGTCTCCTTTCTGCCCACTCCTTTGCTTTCTGCCGTCGCATCTCTTTCCTTGCTTCGTCATCTCGCCCGTGGACTTCCTCCTCCTTTTGACTACTTAAATGGTCCTCCTGTCCCTCTCCCTTGCCATGGTCCTCATCTTCCGAATCGGAATCGTAGCCAGCAAGCATTCCCAGTCCTTTTTGTTCTTGTTCTTGTTTCGCCTTCCGTTCTTTTTCCTCCTTTTCGACCCGTAACTTGGCTTTGATGAGTCTCCAAGATCTGTTCCATCGGCCCTTCAGAAAGGCAAACCGCCTGTCTGCACCGTGATTCGCGAGAATTCGCATCTCCAATTGGGCGGGGTTGGGAGATGAGAGGAGGTGGACTGCCGTCCGAGTCATTAGCTCTTTCTGGGTATCGTCGGGCTATACAGAGAATTAGCCCCTGTCCGGACATCTTATTTTGAGCGTTCCGAGTCTGACCTCTTCGTCGCTTCCACCCCAAGGATCTTCGTCAGCTGTTTCTTGGTTCTCCTCCTTTTCTTCTTTTAGGCGTGCCTTTACCCGCTCCTCGTGTGCTTGTTCGAGCAGGCGGCGACGTTTCTCATTTCGGAAGTCCGTGGCTTCTTCTGGTGAAAAAAAGAAGGTTTCTTCCGTATCCGAGGGAAGGTCCGACCAACCAGATGGCGAGCTTGGGGTAGTACGTGCTGAAGTAGATCTGAATGGAGAATCGAAGTCGGGAAGGGCATCTAATAAGAGACGAGCATCGTATCTGGAGGGTATAATATCAGCTTTGTGTTGAAACAGGAAGACAGAAGAAATGAGATTGACTTGTTAGCTGGTTATTAACCGTGGTCAGTAAATTACAATAGCACAACATAGTGAATCGAGCACGACGGGAGTTGCGTTCCTGATGTAAATCCCGAGCCTATAGACATACCTATCGACCCAGACCCCAGGTTCGTCTCGAACGGCAAGACCACTTTTGGCCGTCTTCTGTGCTCCAAGACTGATGGTCTCCTCTTCGTCTTCGCTGAAAGGGTCGTTGCGTGGACCGCTTCCGCCAGTCCATTGTATCAGAGCACTACCAATCCTTCGTTGGACTTGACAGGAGGTGCCTTGGGTTGAAATGTCGATGTACTCCACCGCCTCCAATGATTTAGCCAGCTCCAGGGCCTGGGGTCCTCGGCGTAGATCTGCTTCGTGGGCCTGTACGAAGAGCACTGGATTATGTTCTGGTTCGCGTTGATGAGATCTATGAAATAAGTTATCCTCATGGTCATGTTGGCGGTGATTCCTCTTGTTGGTATAGTCCGAATGACGTTTGCGTTTCCTTGTATTGTTGTACATGGCTGATGATAGAATTGGGAATTGGAGATTGGTAGCGTTGTTGGCTGTTGCTTAGGGGTAATGGCTTCCGTAACAAATATGGACAAACTTCATAAGTGTATATGAATTCGTAAGGACTCTTTTGCAGGTGCGACGATTATTCGCATGGTCATGGCTATACCATTATTCAGAAGTATCTATAATCGTCAAAGCTCCGCCAGTTGAATTGTTTCCATTGAACTATTTGTTGCGCTGCACGACATTCTGCCTTATGTTTCTGCTTCCAGTCGGCCATTTGACATTCCTGGTGGATAAGTACATCAGTTATTAATTCAAGGAGTAGAGCACACGAGATTCTTCACCCTACTGCAATACCTCATCGTACACTTGACACATTGCAATGTGCCCTTCTTATCGCAGTTATTGCACTTGTGAGTCCCAGAGTGCATTATCTCTCCAACCCGCATCAGCGTAGACAGACTACACCGTAGGACCTGGGAAAAAGAAGCATGTGAGTAGTGTCCACGGCAAAGCTGCTAGGGTCATACTTTGACAGTCTCCGCTTCTTCCACTCGAATACCAACTTGACCATCTATAAAATTGTGCATATGTGCATACATGATTGCCATCGTATCTCCGACCTTACAGTCGCGTAGAACCTCCGGGGAACGTTCGTCAGTGTAGAAGGCGACAATGAATTCGGTCCCCGTCGCGTCTCTGAGAAGATACATGGGTCGGAATAAGGTCATATTCTGGACCACTTCGCCCAGAAGGCACCAATGCCTGCGAGGTTCAAAAACACCGTTTATGGCCTCAGTATAGAACCGGAGGTCGAGTTCATCATAATCCGGAAGTTGTCTGAAAGGAGGGAACAAGGCCTACGGGTAGCAGAGTCGGTGTTAGACCTGTGGTAATGCTAGGTTTGTCTGAGAAACAAAAAACTACCTTATTTTTGAGGTCGAGGTCGAATGTTGGCATGATGGTTCAAACATTCAAAATTGCCTCCAGAGCAGGTTGTTCTTGTACCATTTTTATAAGATCACATGCACCTCGACCCCAGCTCATACGAGCAACCATTACGTATAGACATAGAAATCGATCTCAGTATTTGTATTGCTCGCGGACCGCGTGGCGGCTAAGACATGTAATCCCGCTCATGCATGCAGCTTGAACCCGGTCATGGCGTCCTGAAATGATCAAATTTCCACCAGTCAAAGGCCTTCCATTGTATGACACGCTGGCCAACAACACACTCTTTTTTGTGTCTCGGTTTCCAGTCCGCAACTTGACATTCCTTCGTTATAATATTTTAGAGTGCAATAAATCGGCCGAAAAAAGAAACTCAGGATTACCTTGGTGCAGTATTTCATAGTACACTTCGAGCATTGGGAAGTTGCTGGCTTTCCGCAGCCGCGACAAGCAGACTGCGACGAGCTCAAGATCTTCCCAATTTCCAGGACACTCTTGAGATCGCAATGGAATAGCTGAAAATCGAGTATTTCTTCACAGTCAGATGGAATGCCAGTGGACACACCCACCTGAACGAGCTCATCTACCTCAACCCGGATACCGACCTTCCCATCCATGAATGCATGACTGTTGGCGTACATAATAGCAAAGGTATCTCCGACCTTGCACTCGCGCATGATCCCTGGCGACCTATCATCGTATGAAAAGCGATGTAAATCACCGTCCCGTTGGCATCTTTGGCAAAATACGCTGGACGAATCCAAGGGATGCATTCAGTGACTTCTGCCAAGAAGCACCAATGTCGACGCGGCTGCAAAATACCAGCCCTGTCAGGCTTATAATAGCCAACATCGTAGTTTTTATCGTAGGGAAGTTGGGCAAATACGGGGAACAGTCTCTGTTCGATGGTAAGCGAAGAGTGGGTCCATATAGGAGACAGGGGTCTATACCTCCTCTTCGAAGTCAAGGTCGTGGATTGACATGCTGGTCGGACCTTTTCTTCAGACAGCGAGGCGGTCGACTTATTTATGGTTTCTTACGAGTATACATGTGCCGAGAGGAGACTAGTGAACTAGCTTTCTTGCGCAGCTCCAGGTCAAACAAGCTTAGTACATGAGGCAAAGAATCGCGGAAAAATCCAACATGCGCATGAAAATATAGAAGACATCACTAAGTTACACGAGGAACTGTCCAGAAGGAAAACAACTATCCACTTGCATCATCAGCTCTCAAGCAGCTACCAGACTACCAAACTCCCCCAAGGTCTTGATAGACGGGGTGAAAAAGTAAACGCCACCGCGAGGCACAATAACAGTGGGCATGGTCAATGGCTGCTGTGCCGGATTGTTTGCCGTAAGGGGGTCATATCCAGTCATCTGTCGTGGAGTACCCTGAGGAGGTTGACCAATGAGGGTGTCGAAGCTAAAATAAACGTGATCAATCGCTGTTTATAAACGACCACGATGTATACTGACCCAGGTGTGAAGCCGGGAGATGTATCGGCGCCTATAAACGGGAAGGTGGGATTGTTTGCCCAGCCTATAAACCATGAGTTGGAAGGCAGATCGGGGATTGCAACCAATCCTACTTACTCCTCTGAATGAATCGGAAAGCGTCGTTGATGTTAGCTTGATAACAGGCAAAGAGTAATCCCCGTTCGAGTTTAGTGGTGCCACTGGTTTGTTCCTCCGCGGTCACTTCTGGACCAAAGGCTATTCCACGCCTCATGATCCGACGGTTATCAATTGCGTTCGCATTAACTCCTCGAGTGGAGTCTGCCCTTGGGTTGGTGCGACGGATGTGTCCAGCCCACGGGCATCTGTTGTTGTCCCGGAATTCGTCCGCGAACATGAAATCGTTGTTCCTAATGTTGTAGGCCCGCGCTGAGTAAATCTTCTACCAAAACGACGTCGTTCTCACCTTTTCGGGTCTTTTGCCAGTGCTGGGTCATCCTTGAAAGGTGTCACATCGACTGGTGCACCTGCGGAGCAAAGCAAGGATGAACATCACGTCCACCTAATGAGATCGTTTTACCTACCGCTCTTCCAACGACCAATAAGCCTTGCGCCAAGTAGTTCGCTACCTTCTTCCACTGTAAGGTCGGCACCCGTCACAGGATGTTTCTTCAAAGCGTTGCTCTTGAGGAAGGAGTCAAACTCGGGAACCTTCTGAAGGAGGTGCCTAAAAACAAGGAAGCTCCCGTCGGTAGTCCAATCCGGCTTGACTGTGCCGTCCGGCTGGGGGTTATGACCCGTAAGAATGAACTTTGCATCAATGGGGCCGGGTCCCGGGACGACAGGATCGAACCCAGCAATAAGTGGGTTCGAAACACCATCCAAGAATCCGAAACTGTGAAGGTTTTCGTCAATAAGTCAGAAATGGATCAAGAGAGTGTAGTCTTACTGTTCGTGGCCATCCTGATCTCCGGGCCTAACATCACCAACAATGCTCTTGACAACTTTGATCGACGGCTTTGAATCAATATCAAAGACCCCGTTCACCTGGCGAATCTTTGCCTCGACTGTTTCGTGACTATCGCCAGCGACGAGGATGATACCGTCAATCTGTCCCAGAAATTCAGGCTCCCAGTCAGGCTTGTCTCCAGCCATCGGGTCGTTCAACGTCGGAGCATCCTGCAATGCGCCACCCTTGAAAATACCATTGTCGGCTGTTAGGGAAGTGCCATCAATTGTCTCATCAGGAATGCCCATCTAGTAGACACTTCAGCGACCAGAACATCTGGAGGACAGAGATACTAACAGCTCGAAGGCCTGTGTACGACAGGGAGATGTTCACGCCAACCATCTTGATCAATCCTGGCTTCTTCTCCTTCTTGTGCTTGGCAATATCATCTCTATCCTTGAGGACCTGTTCAACGGTCTTGATCAAGGGTACCAACTCCTTGAGGTCCTGGACAAATTTCTTTCCATCCACGATTTGGAAAAAGATGTAAGTTTGGGTCTTCTTTGGGAGACCTCCCGCCCTGCGGAACGCAAGCATCAGTTTATCGAGCGGCACGAATGTTAATACTAATCACTTACAAAATATCTCCTTGGACGTTCTTTGGGTTAACCTTCGTAGCCATGTATACTAGAACAAGATAGGTAAGTGTCTTGCAAATTAGGCCGAGCTTCGACTCCGTTAAATACCTTTCGACTGCATCCATATTTCCCTAATGCGCAGATGACTGAGATAACCTTCCGTTTATTATGGCTATGCACAGCCGCGCTGAACGCGCATCAGTCCCATATCTCCAGTTCGACATGATTCCAATGGAGAATTTGGAGACGGAGAATGATGGACCAATGCTAGGATGCGCTTTGTGCTAGCTCCTCCCCCCCAAATGGCTGAGGCGGCGATCGAGTCCGCTCGAGGCTCGAGGGTCTAAAAAAAGGTTGTGTGACACAACATCGGGTATCATACTAGCTGTGTCTGTGGAAATGGTTTTGGGGTTACGAGCGCAGGTAGCTCCGCAGAAGGTTGTCGGCCCGTGAGGTCGTAGAAATTGATAAAACCCGGCAAATTGTTTGAAACCTTCAGGTCAGGGTTACAGGTTATAACAGTCGCGCCCGCCTCGAATACGAGATGTTGATTGACCCATCCTGTCACTGTTTTCCTTAGAAAATATCAGAACAAACCCGAACCCACATCTTACGTCAGGCCGTTCTATCTCACGTTCTAGATGGAGCGTACACAAATAGGTTGAATGGGGTTACTGTCTAGCCTTTCTTGACCGACTGGATCGGAAGGCGCCCAGTGCATTGCATGCTTCTGAAATTCAACGTTCAAGTATCAGTTAGTTCCATCGAGAGACCTGAATAACCGCTTCGAGGAGCCAAAAATGGCATCAAGATTCACCATGTGGTTATCGGACCTGACCGAGTATGATTCGTGAAGCTCGCAGCCTCGCTCTCTGTCCTCCATTGAAACAGGTGTTAATCCTGTGCAGGATGCTCGTTCCTTCGTGACGTAACATGAGCATATATGCGCCACCAAATATGACAGAACTCACGCCCATGGCAAGCTATTGCAATTACTCGCCAAGGTAGTTCGCCGCAATAGCCCAGAGAAGTTGCGATTCTCCAATTGCGTTTGCAGATCCATTCCCGATCCCGCAATGATTCTGGAGGCGACAACTACAGGTCAATGATTCATGATGAGCTGACATTGATATGACTTCTCACCCGGAAAACTCGAGCCCGTCTACGCGTCTACAGTGATCCCATTAGGATCCCTGTCCAAAGCGGTCCACAGGCATTTCCGACCTTCGTTGTGAACGGTGTCACGCGGCCAACGGCATTCACGCATAAAAAGCAGAACCGGTGATACTCCGCGCATACCATATCCTTGGTTGAGAACGACGCGAAATCAAGAACATGAGTGTCATATCAAGTAGCTTGTTATGATGCTTCGGTGGAATGCAACCCACCTAAGACCCATTTATTGTTTTCGGGATTTCCATAGAAGTCCAGCACGACATAATAAGCCACAGTTCTTCATCATGGATGTGATGTACTTGTGTCCTATCATCATCTTCTTGATCGTAAGCCGTGACATATACGTCTCTGGTACATGGAGGATCGCAACTGTCAGAAATTCTTGATCTGGATGAACGAATTCTGGGAGATCCTTCCTCGAATGGCACGCACACTTGTGCCATCGTCATAGGAAGCACCCACGATTCGCTTCAGCAACCGAAAGAACTTATTTGGTTGCCACCTCAAAACACGTGTCATCATAGAAGCAACGGATTCACCAAATACCAGACTCTGCACTACTTCAGGAGTAGGAGCGGCCAGTGGACCAAGTCATCTGTTTTCAAACCCTGCCTGTGCCATGTTGGGGTATTTACCCTGGGGCCACATTTGCTTTCTATAGATGCGCTCGCGCCGTCTCCCGTAGGTTTCGGTGTGATCAATGGTCCTGCAATATTCCCATGGCCGTTCCTTGAGCAATGCCTGAGCCTTGCGGACACTAGCATAGCGAGCTTAATGTCCGTTTCTGAAGGCGTTGAGATGACGACAAGGCCATGTGAGCATCTTCCATTTCACAGTACTTCAACCTGTCAAGAATACAACAAACGAAGGGCACGACGAAAAATAGACAATTGCATACAGACAAAGAACCGCGAAACCACATAGATTAAGAGGGGTCATCGTGCATGTCCATTAACATACGGAGGCAGTGGAGGGGCAGAAATACTGTATCCCAATTCGCGGGAAGGCGTCGGAGGTTGATGGGCATTAGGCATCGCAACAGGAACACCGGGTACTGGTATGGGAGCAAGGAATTGTTCTGCCTGGGGGCTACGAGACATAAATTGTGAGTAGAACAAGGGGGCCGGAAACGAATTACATACCCGAAGCATGCCTTCAAGACGTCGTTTAGTGCCCTCTCCTTATCATCTCTAACCCTTTTCAGCTCTTGCCTGGTTGCTTTAAGTTCTTCCATTAGTGCATCGTGTTGTTCCAAAGCATAACGATGCTTTGCTTTCATCAGGAGGTACATCACCATTGCTGGCGTCCTCCCCTTTACCAACCCCGTCTTGGGGTCAGCTTGTTGTGTGAGATATTCCGGGAGTGTGTCCAAAGAAGCCTCGCTCTCGTCGTCGTTGCCATTGGAGTGACCACTGGTAGGGAAAGGAATCGTCGTATAGGAGGGGAATGGAAGACGATCGTGGGGGCTGAGTGATCGACGTTGTGGTCGACCGTTTGCATAAGGACCATTGAAATAGTCCCTGTCTCGTTGAGTGATAAGGGTGATATCGTCGATGAGTTCGGAAGGTGTCCGTGGTTCGACTTTGAAGGTGCTGAAGCCGGATGGGCCAGCGAGACCCGACGATGACGGATAGGACGACGGCTGACTACCACCTTGCATGGTAGAAGTAGGATTGGAAGGTTCTTCCACTCCTCTCTTGCGCTTTCTGTTCCCGCCTCTTCCGGGAGCGGGCGGTTCAATGTTGTGTTGTAGTCGCATGTGTTTGGCCAGGGCGTCGGAACGGGTAAAGGACTTGTCACATTCTGGAGAACAGAGTTTAAAAGGGATGGATTGTAAAAATAAATGAAATCTTCTTTTTCGAAGATTGGACACGTAAGGGAGCTAACTTACCGGGCTTAGAGCATGTAAACGGTTTCTCGCCGGTATGGGACCGGATATGGGATATTAAGGCAAATCTCGAGGTCTGGGGTAAACCACGACGCTGGCACGTTGCCCATTCACAAGTATAGCTGGACTTATGCACGCCAATATGTTCTGAACATTAATTGTATTCCGTCATTGAAAATTCTTTCCGGAAAGACGCTCAAACTTGCCGTTGTGTATGTGATCAATCAAAGTCGGTAAATGGGTAAACACGATGCCACAGTCATCCCATTGGCAGGTAACGCTGTCTTCTGGTATTGCCTCCGCGTTGCCACCTTCAGGGACTTGTGAACCCGCTCGAGACTGCTGTGCTGAACTGAGGTCCTGGGGGTTTTCACTCGAAGAGTCATCATCATCGGGAGCTGCACGGGGAGGTGATGGTGGAAAAGAGGAAGTGGGCGAATGTGGAGCGCTTCCAACGTCGTTCTGCGTAGTGCCTGGAGGTCGCGGCCAAGGCATGGTATGTTCAAGGAGGTCCGGTATGTTCTCCATGTCTAACGCGACTTGGCGCCGGATTGCCAGATTCGTGTATTGTACTCTGTTTGGCAATGTCTTGGATTCTCTCACCATCGACGTTTCTTCCGCCTTCTTTGCTCAAACTGTGTGCTATCTCTTATGTATTATTACTGCTTGTGACTTCGGCTATCTACCGTATCTCAGAATATTCTCTCTCAGGCCCACTCAAGTGCACGTACCCAAATGAAGTTTGTATATTTCACAAGTTTGTCCCAGGCGTGCATGGACATTGGAAGATGACTTGAACACCTATCGCTCACACAATAGGCCCGATATCTTTTTCAACCGGCTTTTCGAACCGATACTCCGCGCGTCCTCTAACTGCTCTCATGGATCCAGGGTCCATTCAGCCAGAGTTATGTTACAAACTTTGGCCGTTATGTTGGACCTCTACTCACAATGGATCCAGGTTCAGGCTGGGGATTCTTCCGTGAAGCCCAAAAGGTTGCGATATATGCCTTCTACGTACGGCATCGTAACCACACACATGGAAATCTCAACGGCGATACTTTGTCAGATCCAGATCTTGCGCCGCAATTACGGATCTCAAGCTGCATCAGTGCTCGATATTCTGGCAAAGTATGCGATACCCGGAGTCGAGCCAAACTCTTACGAGAGAAAACCGGTTTCCCCCCTTTCCCCCGCGCTGCTAGCTCAGAACGTGCGTGTTGATACTGGATAACGCAATAACGCGCTGGCTCGCACCTTCAACGAGAGAAAATTGTCCGGACGGCCCCATGGTGACATGAACCAGTTGGCGCTGCAAAATCAGCGATCGCCGCAAACTCTGGTGGACGGAGATGCATCTTGAGGAACAGTGTTCTCCTTTTCCAGGCCAAATAACTATGATCGCCTATCAACTCCCCGTCACAGATCCCTCCTACAAAGCGTACGCCAAGGAGCTAATATCTGCCGATCCTAGGGCCTTCGAGATATCCATGGTTCAAGAATTTTTCTCATCGATTGTTAATCCCTTTATTGGCGGAGCCCGGAAGGGTGTGAGTCCCTTATCCGGGTTCATAAAAAAAATTGGACAAACGTGAAGGTGAAAGAGGGCAGTACGAGATAATCAACTTAACCACCAGACTCGTCATCCAGTGCCCATCGGCACCCTTCCTGTGGGTCATCCCCGGCCATACAGGCTCTCACTTAAAAGGCGATGTTCTCACTGCCGGATAGGTATTCGATCTACTTTCTGGGAGATGAGATTCTTGTCGACGCTGGTGACTACTGGCGAACATCAAGTGCTATTTGCACTTCAAGCCTGACGTAACTTAACAATGATGTTGTACCCCGTGCTGATAGCCCCCTGGTAAATGACGTCCTCATTTGTCCTATTTCGCTTTACCTGAACCAGTCACTAATGTATTCGGCTGATTCTGGAGAACCTCACATCATTCTACGTGCTGTTTCGCCATGAAAATGTCGCAAGCGGCGAGTCTCTACTACAGCGTCATCACCCTTGTCTTATGATCTAACTTATCGTCAGACTCCAGTTCCTAGTGGAATGTGGGTCCACTTCGAACGCCGTACTTTCCTGGACCCCCAATCGACTCTATGTCCACGAAACAACGAGGAGGAGGCTGATCTGATCTGCTTAATGGTCGTCATGGTTCCGCCCGTTGTGACCGGTATCACTTGTTAGTGGCTCATCGGTCATTGCAGAAATTCTGAAATCGGTTGATCATAACCGTCTGGACCAACATATCCTCCCAATGGAGTCTGCTCGTTACCTCGACCTCAGAAGGCGCATCATCACTTCCCAATGAACACGTCACAACGAGTGACGAATGCTCATCCGTGTACTCCTGAAATCATGGAGGATTGTTGCTAGAATAACGACTGACGGAATCAATAGGGGCGTTAGATCGACTTCGTGGACCTTTGGTGGATACCTCCTGGAGAGGAGCATTGTTTAGTGATTTTTGTTGTCATCATCGCGCTGACTTCCGAAGACTACATATACGCCGGTGTCCTAATGAAGACAGACGGGTGACTTACAACGACAACGGTGCGAGCACGGCTGCGTTCGTCAACCGACAAGCTTCGTGACTGAATGAGGACGTTCAGGGAGTGGAAACGAGGGTAAATACGGGTTTGGACAACGAGAGGCGAAGAGGGAATGTTTGAGGGATCCAGGAGGTATTGAAGGGTTTTCGGGTAGTCGTACGGGTCAGAACACTAACGCGGGAGACACCATGCTTTATACATTTCAAAGCAATTAGCCACTATACTTCGCAAAGGAAAACCGAAAAGGTGAGCGGAATTAAAATAATTAGGTCATAGTCAAGTAGAAATTGAAGAGAATCAAGGTGCCATCTTGTGAACCAGGTATTGTACGAGGCGAGCGCAAAAAGAGCATACACATTGCACACAATAATCGAGATGGGGAGATGCGTAGACGATGAGGTCTGAATGATCACTGCTTCAACTACAAAGTATGATGAGGTTTTTACTATACTTAAATGAGACTATTCATACGCAATCGCACGCCGAGATGGAGGCAAAAAGATTAACATAAAGGGTAGGATAGTTGGTAGACAGAGGGAAAGGCACAAGGAAGTGGACAGACGGGTAGAGACATAAGCCTGGTGCCTTGGCGTCTCGCAAGTGGGCGCTCCGTACACAGGTGTCATACAAAACCGGGGACCCTGAGAGAAGGCCGGGAAGCGATGGCTTTCCGAGTAGGCCAATAGGCGTCTTTACACTATTCGCTTGCGATGTCCCAGGCGCGTCCCCATATGCTCATCAAAGCGATACTCTTCAGTCATGATTCTACACTAGTGCTTGTGCGTGTGAGGCCTGTGAGAGGTTCATTGATGCTGTGTGATTGATTACTCGACACAGGTGAACGTCCGAATACGTACAGCCCAATGCTACAGTCGTCTCCCTCGTAACCTATTGAAGAAATACAGTAATGACTCAGTCACTCGACGTTTGCGTACGAGAGCTATAATAAAAGTGCCTGAAGAAATATAGTAATGACTATGATATGAATTAGTATCACGATGAAGTCAAAATGAATGCTATCTAACTCACCTCAGTCACTGGACGTATGCGTACGAGAACTGAGGGAGTCTATCTACCGGAGCTGTATATATACTCATATCTGTTAAGGATCATCAAAGGGGATAATGTTAAAGAGACAAAGGATTTGTCTATGCACGATGTGGGACAAAAGGAAAAAGTCGTGGAAGGTCTATCTAGGGAAAGGGTCGCATTAAAAGAAGAAAACGGTGGTCAGTGTCCAACCACTATCCGAGACCTCGGATCGCAAGGTTAAGCTTGGAGCGGATTTATATTTTCAACACCTATAGCCCTTGGTGACATGGCCGACATGGTAACCAATGCTATGGGTTTTCATCCTCAAGGACCTATGGGTTACGGGGTTCGAGGGAGTCATGGATTATGGGTCAAAATTCCCCGCAAACCAACCTGGTGGAAAGACATTCCTATGGGTTATATGCGACGTTGGGTTTTAAGGGGTATGGATTATATGGGAGACGAGACTACATATTTAGGGTTGTTGGTGATCGTATGATCGTTAATCAACATCAATATTTATTCAGCCACACCTTCTTACCACTTAAGAGCTCCATGCAGAATGATCGGTCCTGGAATCAAATTTAGCTTAAATTTCACCGCTCACGCAAGGCGCCCTTTCCCAGCTATATCATCCTCATTCAATCCCTGCTAGAACATTCAATCTTCGTGGAGATGTCCATACTCTCACGGGACCCTTATCGAGTCTTTAAAAGCTTCATTCCTCACCCAATCGGCTGGCTGCAAGCATTTGACCTCTTGTTCTATTCCATTCAAGTGCCTATCAGTACTGTCAGAGCCTCCTTATCATCCAGCTTTATTTTTCCCATCACGTGTGAATAATACACAAACGCGGACTTCCAACCCAGTGACTCTAATTAACTCAGACGTTAAACGTTACAAACCTTCACCCAACACTCTCTAACTCCTCTGACAAAAACCACCATGGAACGCTTGTGCGTATAGCCTCTACTTCACAGGCGCGTAAGCACCTGTTGCTGATGATCATTATCATTCCAGTCGTGCGCAACTTATGCAACAAGATCAGTCTGGGATCTACCGTCCCAGCGTTTCCAATAATCCTGCGACCAGTCCTGTTGCCACTGGGAATAGTCCGACGTCAGCTATGTCCCCGACAAAGTGGACATTTGGATCGTCTGAAGTGTCTGCGACGGATCACTATGGACATCCAGATGGGTGCCCAATTGGACAGATCTTTGCTAGTCGGTGCGTAGTCTTCTTTGGCTTGTGCTTTTACAACGTGTTGACTGGCCTGTTGCCTGTGGTTTTTGGGTTCGTCTGGTGGGGCATATAGTAAGGCTTGTTGCGATGCCAAGGTCCATCGACACCCCATGAAAGGCATTGTCGGGAATAGCTATGAAGGGGCTTACTCAGTCGTGGTGAATGATGGGTACGAGGACGATATTGATTTGGGTGATGTTATGTGAGTCTCCTGCTGTGATTCTTCAGTATTATGGAGCGCTGAGCCAACAACTCGTAGATGGTACACTGGTGCTGGTGGACAAGACAATCGCTATGGAGGGGTACATGTTCCACACTCACTTCCTCCCTGGCCGGAATGAACTGGACTGATTCATACTCTATCCAACAGTCGGAACCACAGAAGACCGATCAAAGCTTCGACCATCCTTCGAACCGTGCTCTTGAGGTGGGTATTTGTGTGTCTTTTCGGGTCCCACGTTCTCATTCACTTCATTGACAGACAAACACCAGGACGAAACATCCTGTGAGGGTTATCCGTGGAAGCAAGGATTCTGAATGGGGTCCCCTTCAAGGGTGAGTCAGTTGTGACGTTCATCCCTTGGCTTTTCTTGTGGACCTTGACGTATCGTTAATCTTTTAGATATCGTTATGATGGGCTGTATGATGTTGTCAGCGTGAGTTTTCCTGACCTTTAACTCGCGTCTACCTGGCTGAACGTATATCCAGGCAGAATATGCTAAGGGCAAGAGTGGTTTCACGATTTGCAGGTTCAAGCTCCAGGTATATTTCTTGCTTTGGCGTGATGTGGAACGGATTGACTTACTGTATGGTTGACAGAGGCGCCCTGGACAACCGCCTTTGAAAGACTTGCCGCGTGCTTAACCGTGACTTCGCTTTGAGATTCCTTGTTGATCAATTGCTTTGCTAGTGCTGATACGTATCGGACTTTGTATTATGGTTTTTCCTTCACTTGGATGGTCTATGCATTAATCATGTAATGTGCTTTCTACGTTCCAGCAAATGTGTGCAGCTGTTAAGTGAACGCGTCCCGCGGTCATCACGTGTAATATATACACGGGTCAATGAGCTGATCATCATGCATCAAACTCGATCCTGGCTTTGATTTATTTCTCCAGCCTCTTTATCACATCACCTCTTCTCGAACCACGAGACAACCATGTCGCAAGAACCAGAGGACGTGAAGCCCAAACTTAACCTGAGGATCGCGTTTGAAGGAGAAGGTACGTGTACCTCACTCTACTTTGAAATCTATGATGGGCTGATTAGCTCTCGGACTTGTTTATGCCATTCTGACCGTGGCTCCTGATCTCTATTCTTCGTGCGGGGGCTGGACGAAATACGTGGACGGGTAGCTATCACTGTGAAAGTGCGACCAACGATGCAGTTTTCAAAGATTTTCCAGGCGGCAGAAGTGAGTGGTTGATTCTTCCTTCCTCAACCTTTGACCTGACTAGAATTTATTGGGTTTGTGCAGAAAAAGTTTGAGAAAGAACCCGGTTCGTTGTTCGCACCGTACGACGTTGAAGCCTTAGCGCTGACTGTCCGCGATCCCCTTTGCACTTCCACGGATGATTGAATCGGCCTCTGTTCGACATGTGCCCTTACCTATAGGAACATTTCGTTTCACCTATGACGGGTCGCGGGTAAATGCCACTGATACACCTGGAGAGGTGAGTTTTGTTTTTCATCGTAATTTGATTGTGGGCTGATTGAAGTGGATAGTTGGGTATGGAGGATGGAGACCAGATTGATGCGCATTTGGGTCAGGTGTGTTGCTCTTCCGTGCTGGATTGACTGAGAATCTAGACGTCTAACATTGGAGAATGTAGGTTGGTGGAGGGCGCTCATGACACCAACCCCTTCCTCGAATGCGTGCGATCATGAATTCCTAATGCCCTTCCTGACCTCCGTATCATATCCAACCTGACTTGATTTTCACCATCTTATTTTGTCGCCGCATGTTGCTATTTTGTTCATATTTTGCATAATCCAAACAAGGGTTTTGTATCTCCCGAAGGAACTATTCATGCTAATGAACTCGTTAGCAGCCTATTCGCCATAGACTCTCATGCATCGCCTCGGTATTCCGTCCTTCCGGTCTTCTCGTCGTCTCCGCACATGGACACGACTGTATTCCTAGCATGGGGGAACGGGTGTAAACCGGTCAGCGCAAAGGATGGAAGTCTAAATGTGTTCTGGCGTCCAAACAGCGATACCCTCGCTGGAGTTCTCGTGCGCAAGGATGTTACAAGAGTGGAGGTCGCCATGAGTCGGCCAAAGTGAATGTGGACGCGAGAGCACCTTTATTGCTCGATTCAGTCTTTTCAAAAATATGAAGACGAGGATGATCGAGATGCAGAATAACTGAAGGATTGGATAGAAGGGAAGAAATAAATAAACGCCTTAGTCTTGGAAGTGACTGCGTGCAACCTACCAAGGTTCAAGGTGGCCATTAATGCGATGCTCGCAGTCATGGTGATCTTAATCTGGCGCCGGACTTTTAAGTGATTTCAAATCATGTGCATCCTACGGCACGGGCGCTTCCCTTGAACCATCCATCCCTGGCACCCTGGCACTGATTGCATCCTTCATGTTCTGACTTCACCTTCACCTACTCACTCAATGCTGTCAATATCCTCACCATACAAGAAGAAACTATACGGCTGGCTAAGTTATGCTTTTGCTAGGTGTTTCCCTACCTCTCCCTCGTCTCGGGCTGCTTCGACTAACGAAACCATTTGCGGAAATAGTGAAGTATTCGTCATAGTATCGTTGACGCTTTTCCTTCCCATATGTCTGGAACAATTCGCGAGGGATAATGGATACCTTTCCCCGGATCGGACACAGCCATGCTCGGTCATCAAGCCTATACCGTTACATGCAAATGGGACGAATGCGAATGTAGTTGATGATGAGGCCGTTGCGTTGAGTGATGCAGGGAGGTGTGAAGTGAAGATTGGGTGGGTGTGGATTGACACTGCGAGTTTTAGGTGTGTTGTATCGTATCTACTATCCATTTGGTGCTGAGGGTCATTTTGTTACAGTCTGTATGTCTATTCTATATCTGTGGCTCTGCAAGCCCTAACAGTAATATCCATGGGCGGAATCGCCGACCACCGTATGTTCAATCTCTGCCATATCTTCCTACAGGACCTAACTATGCGAGCTAGCACCACACCGAAAGAAACTCTTACTCTTCTTCGCTGCACTCGGCTCCGCCTCTGCAACGCTCTTCTTGTTCCTTCCCTCTAATTCACCAATATGGTATTTATCCGCACTGCTCGCTATGCTTGCAAACGTGAGCTTTGGGGCCTCTGTGGTAGCGATGAACGCGTATCTCCCGTCGTTGGCCAAAGAATCACCAGAGGTCGTGTCGCTACAACAAGAAATCCCAAACGAACCCGAATCCGACCTCATCACACATACGCTCTCCCAACCCCAAGAACCCAATTCCGATTACACTCACAACCACACCGACCCCGAAAATCCAGAAGCACCACTCATCCCTCGTGCATCACATCCCGACACCACCACCTCTTTGACGACAAAGCAAAAATATGACGCGACGCTTTCGAGAGCGACGTCGAGGATCTCGTCGTTGGGTATAGCCATGGGATATGCCGCGGGGATATTTTTGCTTGTTGTTGCGCTTGTGCCTGTGACGAAGCTTGGTGGGTCGACGTTTGCGCTTAGGTTGGCTATTGGGTTGAGTGGGATTTGGTGGGGTTTGTTTTCGGTTCCAGCTGCGGTGTGGTTGCCGGGTGCTGGGGGTGGAAAGGAGGAGCGTGGTGGTGGTGGGGATGATGGATGGGTTGATGGAGATGAGGCGGAGGGTTTTGGAGAGGGACGGAGGAGGGAGGAGAGGGAGTGGAAGGTCTGGAGGGAGATTTGGAAGGCTTGGGTTAGACTTGGGGATATGTTGAGGTGGAGTGAGGTTGTGAAGTTGAGGAATACGTTCAAGTATCTCGCGGCGTGGTTTTTGTTGTCGGATGGTATGTCTTCCCTTATTTTGCTGCTTCTCTTGATTTATGGATTGTGGTGATAGGCTTTACGACGATAACGTCTACCGCAGTGCTTTTTGCCAAAACATCTCTGCACATGCCCGCATCGTCATTAATCCTCATCGGAGTCATCACACCCACATCTGGAATCCTAGGCTCCTTACTCTGGCCCCACATCCAACGCAAATTCGCACTATCAAATCTCACAATCCTAATCACCCTCGTCCTCCTCGCATCCCTAATACCCCTCTACGGCTGCCTAGGCTTCCTAATACAAAACTCCTCCACCATCCACTTTGGCGGGCTCACGACTCCAGGAGAGATGTTCGGACTCGCAGTGGTGTTTGGTTCGGTCTACGGAGCGTTTCAGGGGTACGCTCGAGCGTTTTATGCGGAGATGATACCTAGGGGGGAGGAAGCGAGGTGGTATGGGTTGTTTTCGATTACGGATAAGAGTAGTTCGTTTTTGGGGCCGTTGGTGGTTGGGGTTATTGCGGATGTGAGTGGGAATATTAGGTATTCGTTTTTCTTTTTGGTGGGGATGGTGTGGGTTGCGGTGCCGATTTTGGGGAGTGTGGATGTGGAGAGGGGGAGGAGGGATGCGAGAGAGTATGTGTATAGGGGGTGATTTGGAGGTAGATAGGGTGTCTTTGCTTTGAGTTTGAGTGGGCTTGGCTTGGGTGGATATGTTTTGTTTTTAGGCTTTCTTGGTTGTCTTATCTTATCTTGGCAATATTTGGGTGATCTGGGTGGCTATGCGCCAAGCCCTTGGCTGTGGGTGGCTCGGCTCCTGAGTGGGTCATAAATAACTACTTCCCTTCTTGCCTTGGTTCATACATACGCATTATTACCCCAGTGAGAGTGTGTTGGATTATGAAGTACTCAAAACTAAACATCATAATATACGCTTGGTAACTCCATGACGACAATACGGCTTGGTATCCAGTCACTGCCTCTGGATATCCACCGACCATCAAATCCTCAAACATCAGAGCGATGTGTTACACATATATACCGGCTGGGACAAGGAGACCGAGTTGTACTCCCACCATATCCCTTGTATTCCGTCTGCTGGGCAGCGGAAAATCTTGACGCAGCCGGACTGTGTAGCGAACGTTGTGGCCTGGAGCCCTCTTATCAAAATTGAATTCGTCTTTGGAATGTTCGGTGCTGGTGCGTGTGCTCTTCTGGAGGCTAGAATTATACGAGAAGTCAACGTTTGTGATGGACAGTGGTTCTAGTGTTATGTTTTGCGTTATGGTTGATGGTGCTTGTGCCCACGGTGTCTGCCGAGACGGTGTGTCGGAAAAATTTGTGAGTGTTGGGTTCCCGTCATGCCGGGGGGTGGTTATGAAGTGCCAAAAGTTTGTTTTTATGAATGGGTGCTAATGGTTGGTGGTTTAATTTCTAGGCAAGGGCAGGTAGTGTGTAAGGAACGACGGGGACTTGGATCCAAAGCTGCTATACCTGTTGGAATCATATTGTGTGAGTTGTACCCCGTAGAAGACGGAAAAGGGGGGGCTCATGGATCATTCATTTATTCTAGGTGTCGTCGTGATCATGTTAATCGGATTGGTGCTTTTCGTTAGGAGGAGTAGAGCGCAAGCCAGAACGGCGGAGCCAAATTTGTACCAGGTGGAGGAAAGTCAGGTACAGGGACCGCCGGTTATGCGTGAGACGCAATATACGCCTGCTTCTGGACCTGTAGGTGTGTATGAGAAGGAAGGGGAGAGTCGATCTGCGGTGGTCGAGCCGACGTTTCCCCGGCCTGAACCTGCGGTGTATCCTGAGCATGGCCGTGATGACCATTACTATGGAAGCCCACGGACGGCACCGGTGACCAGGGTGAGGTTCGCAGAGGATTTGCGACCAGGTGGATCAGGTTCCCAGGTGGTAAGTGTTGTTGCTCGTTGTTGTCATCGCGACGCATAGGAGACTTGAGATTGAAAATTTACATCGGTGCAGGACGTGGAGTCGACGGTGACTAGGCCGAGGACAGCGTTTGTGGGGAGTGGATTTCCGCGACCGTTGTATACGTTGCTGCCCAAGTCGCAGCGACCGGTGTAGTGGTAGAAGTATATAGAGTATGGCAGAATAGAGAGAAATTGATTGCGGAGTATTCCGGTGGAGTGATCTTTGAGGGTTTGAAGCGCGTCTTGTCTGTTCTCATCGTCCACACCCTCCATGCCCTCTCTCTTCTCCAGGTCCCGTACAAACTCTACCCCACAGAAGACCACTCATCTCACTACTCAGCAACACCCACCCGCTTCGCCAGACGAGTTTGGCAGGGTCCACAGCAGGAGCTCAAACCGCGCCTTCCCCTCTGTCATTAGCACATCCACGCCCTCTAAAAAGGACAAGAAGAAGGCAAAGGAGCTTGCAAAGCAGCGTTCAAAGACTCTTGGTGCACGCCGAGACGCTCAAGATACTGACCTTGACCAGCCCCCTCCCCTCCCAGACGGCTCCTTCCTCCCCCTCAACCTCGAGCCCCCCAGGAACGACTCTGCCGCCGCGGAGCAGTCCCGCGAGACCGACTATGGTTATCTTTCCTACGAACGCCATGTCGTTTTGGGGCTCGAGCAGCTTGAGGCGCTGGTCAATGTGGTCGTGGAGGAGCTCGAGACTCGCGGGGGCATAACCACTCCATTCATTTTCTCCACCACCGCGCTGGATATCTCAGCATCTGCCATCAAACGATTGATTCGATCTTTTCTTAATATGTGTTCGGCGCAGGGAAGCCTTGGTTTTGATGATGCGGAGCGTGCTTGGCGCGAAGAAGCGAGGTTTGCTGGTCCCCATGAGCTGGGAATGTGTCTGCGTTGGGGACTTGCGAGGGTTGTGCGGGTCATGGGAGGACATGATGTGCGGGGGCTTATTGCTTGGGAGCAGTATGTGAGGTTCCGCGATTCCGAGGCTGGTGGGTTTTTTTCGTACTGCTGTCGTGGCAGTACATTTGGCTCTGCACATGGGTGGATCGCTGATGCATTCTATTTACAGCTCTCCGATACCCCCCAGCCCACTTTGAAGCCTTCCTCGAAGAGTTGGAACACACCCTACAAATCATCGTCGTCCGCATTCTCTCTCTACTCACCCGACTAACCGCCAACAGCACTTCTTCTGGCCACACCCCTCCAACCCTCTCACCCCTCTTCGGTCCTCTCCTTTTCGGCCTCGGGCCTGCCACACTTGCTTTCCATCATACTTATATTCATTATCTGCGGGCCGTCAATGCAACAGAACACCTTATCCTCGCATTTATCCGCTGGCAGGATACACCGCGCCTTGCCGCCTCGTCCAGCGCCATGTACCCGTCCGGCAGTGCCGCAGCCCTTGGTGTCCCTATTCGCCTTAAAGAGTGGATCAAGGGGTATCCTGCTATGCTTCCCTTCCTCCACGACCAAAAGAACGTCAAGCCCCAGCCGCGTAAAGGCGCAAAAACCGTCACCGTCACCAGCGTAAGGCGGAACGTACGCATGTATTCACCAGATCTAGTCAAAACTGCCGCGACATGGGCGCATCGTGGCAAATCCAGCAATGGCGTGGTTAATGGGCTCGCAAATTCAAAGGAGTGGGAGAGGATTGCTCCGCCGACGTTAAAGTTGCCACCCAGGTATTCAGAGACGTACAAGAAGAGAATGAACTTGCCGCCCAACTTTCATCCAGACACTGCGCCCGGTATGGGGTATAGCGGCAGCGCCACTTCCACTGGGTCGTCTCTCATGCCTACCCTCGCGTCGACGCTCACGATTGGCACTGTCTCCCAACCAAACACTGCCGCTTCAGACTATTTCGGACTGTCGAAAAGTGAAGGCGAAGATCGGTTCCGGAGCTTGACAGATCTAAAGTGGGGAGAATTTGAAACGATGGGATTCAGTAGTATCGGCGATGACAAGAAATTGCAGTTTGACTTGACAGAAAGTGCCAGAGAGGTATGATAACCATCACTCCAATCCAGGGATAGGTCTAATATCTTTTCGCTTCCCCGTCAGGCACGAGCAGCTAAACGTCAAACGATGTCATGGAATGATTTCTCGACTACTGGGTTTACGCGCACTGATGCTCCCCTCAATGCCACTCTCCAATTTAGTGCCCCCCTTGCGCTCTCGGTGTCGAGTTGGCCGGCGAGGGATGCTGAGCTGACGAAGAAGATCAAGAAGACGGAGAAGCAGCTGCCGCCGTTTGGATGGGATACAGAGCCAGTTATGGGCAGTGAGGAGATTATTGAAGAGGCATTCGTAGATGTGTTTTGTGACTTGGTGTATGGAGGTGGTTGGATGGATTTGGAGAGGGGCGAAGGGTTGGATAGGGATGTCAATTGGGCTTTGGTACGTCCGGGTTGTTTTGGCATGCGCATGTAGATGCTGAATGTAGCCATTTGTTTAGGTTGAGTTCAAGTCACTACCGCCAAACCGCACGACCGTTGCTGGAGGTTCTGATCCTCGAACGAGTACCACCCTCATCCTCTTTGAGGAGTTTGTGCCACTCGAATATCGCCAACAACTTGCTGTCAAGTCTACCACCCGACGCCGTCTCCCGGCACTCTTCTCGCCATCCAAGAAACAGTGGAAGCAAGCTGCGACGCTCAATGGACGCCCATATGTCGTTGGCCACGTTCCGAGAAGTCCGTCATACCGCGAGATGGAATTTGAAGGTCTCTTGCAAGGCGGGAGTGGGACAAAAGTCATCTCACTCAAAGCCAGCGCAAGACCTGTATCAGGCATCTCGACTGTGGCTACGGATGTTCCACAGTCGCCGCCCCCTCCAGTACCACCACTCCCACCTCAACCTTCAACCTCACTCTCCCCATCCACTGCTCCTTCCAATACTGCCACTGCTGCACCCCCTAAATCTGCTTCCCCTCTCCCAGCTATCCCAAGAGTGGTAGTGTCACCGAAACCCCCAAAGAGCGACGAGATGCATTCAGACTCGACCATGTCGCCATCAGTTAAGAAGGCTGCTTCGAGGTTCAAGATTGCGAACGTTATATCCGTGCCGAGCCCGAAGCGCATGTCGATAATGCCTGCCGAATACTCTGCTGTGGAGTTTGAAACCCGACTCGCGTCCTACAGCGATAGTGAACGTAACTCGGGTGAACAAGATCCGAATGATCCCAAGAAGCGGAGGCGGGAATCGAAAGATGATGCGTGGGTTGACATACTCGTTAACAGCCATAATAGACGTATGGTTGACCAAGAGGTTGATCCGAATGCTTTGAAGTCCTCTGGGAGTGGTGGGGATCCGGATATGGCGAGCTTGGAGGTGGCGCAGGTGCTTGCGGCTGTACGGAGAGATCGGCAACGGTCGCCTTCGTTGGGGAGTTTGTCGAGTGGAGGAGATTTTGTGCCGCATAGCCATACTGGAGGTGTGGATATGGATGCGCATGTGCAGGGGTTGGAGATTGATGAGATTGAGAGGGTTCCGCATAGGTTGAGAGGAGGGAGTGTGGGGAGCGGGAGTACGGGTACGGGACATAGGAGATCGACGAATGAACGGGATGAGGAAGAGTATGCGGCGGACGCGGAGGGTGCTGATGAGGAACATGATCATGAAATCGAGCATTCGCAGGACCATTCGCATTCGCATCATCCGGAACCTGTGGTAGAACCTGATGTGCAAGAAGAGGAACCGGAACCGCTCTTGTCTGTCCGACACGCGCTGAAACAGCAGAGGAGGTTGGGATACTTTGATTTGCACCCTGAAAGGAAACAGCTGTACACCTCGAAGAGTGGGGATGAAGATGATACGCCTCGTGGAGCGAGCCCTACCCCAAATTTACCGAGCATTGATTTGAGCTTGGAGCGGAAACCTGAGAAGACGGGGATTGCCAAGGCTGATTCGGCGACTCTCTCGATCCCGGCAAAGTCGAGTGGAAGTCCTGTTAGTGCGAATGGGAATGGAGTTGGGGGGACTGCGCATCCGATTGGACCGAGGGCACCTGCTGGTGCTGCGGTGGGGACGAAGACGGCAGCGTTGATTGAGATGTATCGTGAACGTGAACGTCGAGCTGCTGCTGCTGTTCCCGCTACTACTACTTCTGCTACACCGGCCGTTGTGGCTCCTTTGCCTGTTTCCTCTGCTCCTGCGGCTACGCCTGCCGTGGCGCCCCTTCGCCCTGCGCCAAGGACAGTTTCCCTTCCGGCGGCTAGTAACGTCAGTGCTGGTGCTGCGGTTGAGGACGTGGAACCTGCGCTCGCACCTGTGGATGTTTCACTCATTGGGCCTCCGCGCGCGCCGTTTGAGGAGACTGGGCGCGCGAGTCCGATGAGGTATGTCCATGGAGCACCGTTGCATAACGTTTTGGAGGAGGAAGAGGAGGAGTAGAGGGGTTTTGGATGTGATGTTGTAAAAATGTGTTTTTCTGCCCCTTTTTTTCTTCGTTCTGTGTGAGCCGTGTTGCTGTTGGTGGGCGTGGTTTTTGTTCTGGTGGTGTGTGTGGTGATGGATGGGTAGATGGGCTTGATGGAGTTTCCGGGTTATGGTATTGTTGCTTGACGGTGGTGGTGGTGTCGGTGGTGTGTGTGATGGTGTTGCTGTTGATCTGCTCCGTCGTCCTTGTTCTAGGTTGCTGTTGCGTTCTCTCTTCTCCCATGTCGTGCGCCCGCGGGTCTCGATTCTGGTCTCCCTGGCTACTTGCCTGTGGCATCGAAATCCTTCATACCTTGCCTTTCCCGTGGCATCCTCCACCTTCCCTTCAGCCGATACCATTGCCTTCTCTTTTCCTTCCCTATTCCGTCCCCCATACATTGCTTCCACGATACAATGCGTCTGGCACTGGCATAGCAGCACTGAACATCCAACGACAGCCTCTTTTCCCCGCCTCAACAACCGCTGGTCTGGATTTCACCTCCTAGAAGGCTCTTTCTGTTGCTAAATTGATCGACGCTTTTATTCTCGAATCACAATACAAGAAAACTCCCTCTTTATTCTTTTCCTTTGATCAATGCTCCTTACTTACTACGTTCATTACTCACTGAACACGGCGTTGTCCTGGATACCATTGAACTTCTCTTGTTTGAGATTGGATTATCACTCTTTTCTTTTTTATCGTTTCGCCACTTTTTCGTTTCGTGTCTTGATGAGGATACGTTGTTGGTGAACTTGGCTGATTTCCTCTCTCTCTCGCTCCCTCCCCCTCCTTTTTTGACTTATTTGTGAAATGCAAGTAGTTATTTCAGGCTCTATATCGTATATGCGTTCCTTTTTTCTTTTTCTTCGTATGACATGAGGTTTTTGCGATTAATAAATATGGTCTTGAATGGGTTTGTGAGTGTTCCAAGGATGGGAATCTGAGGATCCATCGCTACTGCATGGTTTTGTCAAGGAGATAAGGGCTTGTATGGTTAGCATCGTTTGTGAGTTGTTCTTGCCATTTGCTATTGTGATTGTCGTCGTGGGTCGCTAGTTACTTGCATCGTTTCGTGTTTTTGAGTCTCACGGACCCACACCGGGTGGGCGCTGAGTCGTATGTGACATCTTGCTTACAGAGTGTCAAAGTCAGCATCACGGTCGTCCCCGGTTGGTGATGAAAACCGTTGATATCTCTCAGCTTGCGAGGGCAAGGGTTGTCGCATCACTGGACGACCTCGTTTCCGATGAGCCGGGAATAGGGGACTTAATCGTCAAGTATAGACTGTCTTTCACAGACCGAAGTGTTTGAACCTGCCCAGTTTGTCAAGAAGAACCATACTGTATTATGATATCATGCAATTGCCTGGAGCTTATCTTGGGAACCTCTCGTAGTGAAGTGAGAAGAAGGGACGACGCGAACTCACGGACACGCTTCGCCTCGGTTGCAGACGGGGTCTATGCTTATTCCCGTGGCTTCGCTGGGTTTTGAGATGCTTAGGGAACAGAAGTGATAGTGAAGTATGTCGATGGTACAAGATTTCCGTCTATCGCCTTCTTGTCGAATTTATGCCTGTTAGTCAAGACACAGTCGAGTCTATGATTTAGTCTGTATTTTAGACCCCAACTTCTGTTNGCGACCAATATGGGAATTTGAACACCAACCAGTTTCTGATGCGGTTCCCACAGCTCTGATGACATTAACATGGGCCAGATTTCGACGTTATCAGACTTGCCAATCGTGAAAAAACATGTTTCTTACCTCCGAGATCACACGAAAAGTGTCGCGAGTGTGTTCGATCAGTCAGAATGTGATAAAACCTATATAAAGGGCCATGTTTCATAGATTTCGCCCATATCATCTTCCATGTCTGATCCTCCTCAGGATTCTCGCAGATCTCAGCTCATTGCTGCTGCCTCATTTGTTATGAATGTGGTAGCTACGGCAGT
>JAEUWJ010000610.1:0-20822 GCA_018524395.1 Podaxis carcinomalis
GACGAGCTTGTAGATTGGCCAAGTGAGGCCACTATGGTTCCCAAGGGGCGCAACATATAAGTTGAAGCCAAGGCCTCTCCTACCCTCGGTCTGCAAACCATCCGCTCCTGTCTGCTCACGGTCCACCCCTGTCCGGAGTTCGCCTCCTTAACACCTTCCCAGATAACTTAGAATTTCAACTCTGTGGGATAGGGTATTCCCAGACCAAGTAGCCAGTCATATGGTACTAGGGATTTATCAAACTCCATCTTAAGGATGGAACCCAGGTATCATACATATATCACAGGGGTGAGGTCCTCCCCTCAGACATGAGACATCCCCTGAGGGTTGGTGGTATAATGAATATCTTGTGTAATGAATATCCCATTCTTGTCTGGGTTGTCATGGTCAATGGTGGTGAGGCAACAGTGACTGGTGACAAGGTCCTTGATTGCCTCAAGTGTGTGTTGGTGGGAAGGGAACCAGTTTGGGAAAGACCAATCAGCAGCTTTGGTGGTAAGGGGCTATAAGATGTATGTGTGTTTGGGCAAGATTAGAAAGGAAGGGGGATATGATTTTAATAAGGCCTAGGGCCTAGAAAACATTGAATGTCAGTAGCAAAGCATGGTTGTGGTGATGATAGGAGCTTGGAGACCTTAGAGGAGTCCACTTTTATTCTGTTGCAAGAGATGTGGTGTCCCAAAAAATGACTTCTTCATAGAAAAGCTTGTTTGCATAGAGTACTTATAAAATAGCATAGATATTGCAAATGTGTTCTTGGATGGAAGAGGACCAGATGATAATGTCATCAAGGTAGATATGACAGATTTTTCCAGTAAGGTAACAAAGTGCAGCTGTAACACAGTGTTGTTGAGTAGACAGGGAGTTGCAGAGGGCCCATTGGCATAACACTCCCTTTGTAAAGACTGAAAGGGGTATAACATGCTGTGTACAGAATGTTGTCAGAGTGCATACATGTCTGAAAGAATGTGTTGATCATATCAATCTTTGCTCACATTTTACCCTTTGCACAATTGCTAAGAATATTGTCCATGTAAGGGAGAGGGAAACAGTCTAGGACAGTGACAGTGTTTAATCAATAGTAGTCTATTACCCAATGATGCATGGCAGTAGGATCAGCCTTTGCAAAGAGGAAAGATGGAGAGGCAAAAGGAGACAATGAGGGGTGAATATGACCAGCCTTCAGGTGTTCACCTATGAGTCTTTGCCAAGCCATGTGTCATTTCTAGGGACATGAATATTCCCTCAAGACATGATCTTGTCCATGGCCATGATAGTAATGTGGTGATGGGCATCATCAGGAAGTGTGTCAACAGGTGGGAGAGAGTCAGGAAAGAGGTCCAGAAATTCAGACTTCAGGGTTTTGTTAGCAGTTTGTAAAACTTTGTCACATTCAGACAAAGACAAAGGAGGGAGACTTGAGCTTTTAAAGTTGAGGAAGAGATCCTTGAATTCTGTCTTTAGCTTAGTGTCAGTGTTGTCCATTCATTGCTTGTTCAGCACAGAAGTAGCAAGGCACACAATTATTGTGAAGATATTGTCAAGGGAATTACAGTGAGCCAGTAGGACACATCAGACTGTGCAGCCAATCTCCATGCAGATTTTTGCTATTGTAGTAGCCTTCAACAATTTGTGAGCAGTATCACAACAGGTTTTAGCATTGGTGGAGGGAGTGTGAGTGGCTGCAACATGAGCAGACATGATAGACGGTGGGGGAATATGTGAAGGGTGATTTGTGGGCCTACACAAGGGGTCACTCAAGATGTAGCCAGAGTTCTTAGCAGTAACAGATCCTTCAGACATATCCACTATGAATTTGTTGGCATATAGCCATTGAAGACCAAGAATGAAGTCAAAATGGAGATTTGGAACAATAAGGGCCAGTGTCATGCTGGCAGTCCAAATTTTTTCAATAAAATAAACATGAAATTTAATGTACTGTATACAGGAGAAAGTGCTACCTCCAACTCCTTGCATTGCCAAAGGTGTTTGCAATTCAAATTTACAAAGACCCAAGCCTTATGCAAATTTACTTGAAATCAAGACTGTAGGACAGCCATGGTCAATATCAGCTCAAGTATAGGCAGAAGGGGCAACAGGCCCATCTACCAGACAGGCCAATAGAGGTGGTCTTGAGGGGAGGAGTAGAAGGAGGGAGGATGTACACACCATCTAGGTCCTCTTTGAGGATGTAGCTAGGCTGGTATTTGTTATTGGACATGATGGCACCAATAAAGGTAGTAGAGCTTGAGGAAGAAGAGAAAGAAGAATCATTGGACCAGATGGCATTGGCAACACCCAGATCATGCACATCAAGAGGTTTGACCCCATCAAGATAGAGAACAATAGGAGAGTCTGCAGAACCATCCAGAGTGTCAGATACTTGAGCAGCCAAGAACTCAGCCTCCAATTTCTCTGCAGAAGCAGTGATGATGTTGGGTTCAAATGTGTTGACAGCTGCAATATAGGCAAGGGCTCATCAGGTGAACCATTGTTGACAGAGATGTGTGAGCTCCACATTGGTCCAGCCTCATAACCCATGGTCCACTCTAATATTGCATTCTATGTCACAGGAGGATGTCTCATGGTCTATGTATACATTCAGCAGCAGAAGCAACCTTTGAGATCAATGAGAAAACAGCATACCACTTTGGTAAGAGGGGGGGGGCAGAAGATGTGAGCTGGGAGGGTGTCATAGAGAGAGGACAGAGGAGGATATGAGCAAGAAGCCAGAGGGGGCATGAGGGGAAGGAGGACGTGGGGAAGGAGGACGTGGGGAAGGTTCATGAGTAGGAGGCATTGGAAGGGTTGGTGGGGAAAGCCACATTGGTATGAAAATCTGGAGAATAAGCTATGTAGAGGTCAAGAGGAGGGATTGATACAGGGGCCAATATGGCTTAATGGCAGATTTCCCGATGCTAGCAGGACCATAGAGCCAGAGAAGGTTTGGTTTACGGTGGTCATCTGTGATCCAGGAGGTTATCCGATTACGCAGGCTTTCACATGTCCCCGGGTGACAGAGATGAGGGGGATATTGGGCGGAGGAGTCCAGTGTTGCTTCCGTTATCCCCTTTTCAGCAAAAGCTTCCTTCCTAATTGTGCTTCCGCATCATCTATTTGGGCAAGTATCCATAGCTGGTACTTACCAGCAGCTTCGACATCGGAGTTAACGACAGTTTGATTCACCATGATAGAGTTGTTCACTACGAAGTGATGCGCGCCTGCAACATATGCAAAGACCTTTGCCTGTGCGAAGGCATAGGTATGCTTGTATCTATCAGGACAGAAGCTTTACTGATGGTGTTCGGGTAGTAGAGCTTGGGGGACATACCATTATCTATGGTCTGTGTGGCCGCCAATTGACCACCAGTACCTGTATCAGCTACGTCATAGAGAAAAAGGGGCCGAATGTGATCGGAATGGTCTCTCCCCAGTTTGATTCGCTCGAGAGTCGATTCAAGTAAATTTGACATGGTTCTTATGGAAAGTAGCAAGGGGAGTGGCAGCAACAAGCAAAGGTTAGGGCTGACAACTGTTATATATGTCAGGTGATAAGATTAAGATGGCTGATGCTAAATGAACCCATACTTGTCAGTTAACCACGATTCACATCACATAGTTCCATAATCATACATGCCTCCTCGCCTCAACAAACGCCAGCAACGTGAACTCGAGGAACTTGAAGCTCTAGGAGGACCAAATCAGCCCCCAGGGTCAGATTTGACTGACGACGAAGCACCTGTTGTAAAGAAGACAGGGGTGTTTGCTGCGGCAGGCGTGCGTTCGCTTCCTACTCTTACCTGGGACCAGCTCGTTGAAATAACTGCGTAGTTTCTTGCAAATGAAGGCGAAGGCGATGATAGCGATGCCGAAGAATCTGCACGAAAACCAAAGAAAGGGAAGAAGAAGAAAAAGAAGCCGACAGGAGCCCAAACTCGGGATGACAATAATTTGCCCGTTTCGACGCCGGAACCTCCATCCGCGCCTCGAGCGGCCGTTAAAAATGACACACAGGCTGGGAAGGCGAAGGAACCTCTGACAGCAAATGAACGGAAGGCTCTGAAAAAAGCTAAGCCGAAGCAGAAAAAAGCAAAGGAGGATGATATCGACAAAGTCCTCGCTGAACTCTCAATCCAGTGCGTACGATCCTCTCCATTTTGCCGATTATTTCTCATGAACATAAAAGACTTCCTACACAGCAGAAACACCCCCAGACAACAGCCAGGGGCCATTCGCTCGCCGATCTACTTGGCGTCTCGTTGCAGCACCTCGACGCAGAGGCGGAACTACGCAAGTTCTTTGGCTCTCGCGTTGTGCAAGCAACAAAAACTGGGCCTTCCTCTTCTCGGCGTAACGTTGGTGCACTGAGATCCAACCTCACCCGACCTCAACCGACCTGGTGGTCTGCGAGCCAACGTGAGGGTCTGTCGATCAGGGCGCTTACGGACAGCGAAGTTCATGAGAAGTTTCAGCGACGGGAATGGGAGGCTACAGGTGAGAAATGGTGGACGGTTGAATACAGCAGGAAATACAAGAGTATGACCAGGGCATTCATACGAACTGTCATGTCCGGAGGTGAATTTGCCCTCAACTTGTCGTTTGATTACTCATTCATCTCTTCTCAGACCCACAAGGTTTCTATGACCTCCTCCGAAAGCTGCCATGGCATGCCGACACGCTGCTCCAACTTTCCGAGGTTTACCGACACAGGGAGGGTGAGCCTGATTTCTCTGCATCATAACAGTCATGCGCTAAAGCTGTGGCAGAGCACGCTCAAGCTGTGGACTTTATTGATCGAGCACTCTTCACTTACGAACGTTCCTTCATCGGAGCCTTCAATCTCACGAGTGGGCTCAACAGGTTGGACTTTGACCGAGTCGAGAACCGACCCTTTTTCCTCGCTATTCATCGTCAGGTCGTGCGAGTGTTGCCTAATTTAAAGTTTAATGCACCACGCCAACATCATTCTCAGTGACCTTCAGCGAAGAGGATGTGTTCGAACGGGCTTCGAATTCGCTCGTCTTCTCTACTCCCTTGATCCATGGGCGGACCCACATGGCGCCCTCCTGCACCTTGACCAAGTCTCCATCAAAGCTAACATGGCCCAATGGCTAGTTGACGTCTACGATATCTTCGATAAATCCCATGAATTTGGCAAAGGCAAACGCCTCAATCCCAGTCTTCTCCCAGGTTGGGCGTACAGTCACGCTCTCGCTCTCCGAATCCTCCCGAAGGACGGTAGCCAAGACCGAAGCACAGCAGCATTGAACGAGGCCATCAGAGCCTTCCCTTCTGTTGTTCCACTCCTCGCAGACAAGCTCGACGTCAGCCTCCCCGCATCCGTACGCGGTCACCCAGATTGCAAAATCCAAACCAATGCGACATCATTATCGTTCGCCGAAGGCATCCTCCACCTTCTATCTCATCTTTATGCCCAGCGCTCGTTCCAACTATGGAAAGAACACGCATCATGGTTTACTGAGACCGTCACATCGACTTTTGCCTCCCTCCCCTCTCCCAACGCCCCTCTCCCGTTCCCACCCCGCCGCACAGCCTTCCTCACACTCTACGAAAACTCCGAAAACCTCCGATACTCAGTGTATCGCCACGTCGTCGTCCTCGAGTCGAGCTACCGGAACTTGTTCTCCTTCATCCCGAGACTCGTATTGGAAGGCAAATCGCTGGCATGTGACCCTTTACCACCAAAGGATGCAGTGACGTTGTATGATGACAAGTTCTTCGAGGGCACAGAGGACTTGTTTGCATTTGGGGCGAGAACGAGGCGGGAGAGGGAGATGGATCGAAGGAGGTTAGCGCAGATGATCCCAGATGCTGGGTTTAGACAGCAACTTGAGGTACGTAGCCCCACTGTATGTCCCAGAGTTTGTCATGAGATACCGTCCCAGGCGTTCTTCGAAGCTCAGGGTCTAGAACAGCGATTCCCGGGTGGTATTGTGCAGCTTGCACAGGTCATCGCACAGCTTGCGCCGGAAGAGTTGGAGGATATGATGGTGAATGGGATGCTTGCTATGGGTGAAGGCGGTGCTGCAGATCCCGGAGTTTTTGGTGCGGGCGGGATGCCAGGTCAGATGCCTGGAGAGGATATGTTCGCGAGAGTTGGTCATGATGAAGACCCAGGGCAGGAAGGGGTTGCGGGAGGTGAGGTCGTAGATGGGAATGGAGGAGCTCCCGCAGGCAATGAAGAAGTGGAAGGGGGTGAAGAAGGCGAGGATGAAGACGAGGACGAGGACGAGGACATTGCTGTCAGTCTTTCATGTTTATATTGCAGTGTCTTCATCTGATACTGATTCTATGCTTCCAGCCCATGCCGAGGGTGATTAGGAATATTCTGGGGAGGTTATGGGGAAGGACTGCTCCTGCAGAGGAGAGCTCGTCGTCTGAGGATGAAGATGAGGACGCCGCAGACCTGAATGCAGTCGACTAGTCTGTTGCCTCCACAGAACTAGGATACTCGCACCGGTGGCTGTCAAGGCTGGCGAAAGATAAATGCATGCAAGAGTCTATTGCTGTAACAATAAGCACCAATCAGTCATACTACTATGTCCCTCAAACTGAAGAAAAGGCGTTCGCGACCGCTCAAGTCTTGGTTAGCCTGACGAAACCTGCTATGAAATTTCGCAGTTAGTCCTGCACTTGTAGTCCGGCAGACTCGCTAGCCCGTAGCCAAGTGGATATCTCGAGGAAGGGATGTTACGCATTACCAAACTACAAAGGGTAGTTCACTTCTCATATCAAATAAGCTAATTTTAACATTTCTCGCCTCCTCAACATCCTCTTCGACGGCCTGCTCACTCCCGGAGGAATCATCTCATCTTTCCCGTCGGCAATTACTTTTGAGATATATGAATTCGCACCCTTTCCATGACCCAGCTGTCGCATCGAGCTCGACTCGGCCAGAATAGCCTTCTTCAACAGCCGTTCCAATGGTACGGGATCAAAAGCTTGATCTATCGGAACCGGGTCCCTTCCGAGCATGTTCTCAACTGTTGGGACATGATACCTTTCTGGAACCTCTTCATGCGGGGCGCCCGCCGTGATGTACAAAGGCCAATCCAGCTTGAAAGAACTGCGTCTATAGGCCTCCAATATCCGAGCCGCGAGTGCGTTGCTGAGCTCGAGACCGGATAAGAAGCTAGGGTCGTGGATGGGATATGGTAGGCTCAGGAAACGGTCCGCCCATTTGTCATCGCCCATCTTCCGAAACGCTCTGATTCCGTACGTGATGCGATTCATGAGGTGGCGGAAGACGATGAGATAGGTTTTGAAATTCATCGGGACGTGGAAGGAGGTGAAACAGCGAATCGCAATGTATGCACCGACGTAGTCGGTTTTATAGATAAAAGAACGGAGAACAACGTTCAAGAGGGAGGTAGTGAGCTGAAAGGAGGGCGCCTCGGGATGTCGAACGAGAGCGCTAATCATGTCGCGGTATAGCACTCGTGGGGTAGGAATATCATCAGGGAGGCGTCTACCGCGACGGTACTTGCGCCTCTTTGGACTGTATAAGCGATTGAGAATGTTGAAGAGGCTGCCAAAAGTGAAATCGTCTGGGAGGAGTTTAGGGTGATCCATGAGAGCGTGATAGATGGCAAAGGCGCGATGAAGGGAGTTTGTACGGACTTCGTAGGAGATGAGGGCATTGAAAACGCCAATACCAGGTTCGATGCCTTGTTTCTCCATCATGTCAAGGACATCAGAAACGGTTTCTCTATCCCAATACCGTGTATCACGGATCCCCGCGATGAAAGAAGCATACACCTCCGCCATATTGCCTTCGTTGATGCTAGACCCTGGAAGAGCTGACAATGTATCCAGCGCCTGTCCGACATTGCCAGATCGTATTCCAGAATAAACCAGCTTCTTGTAAAAATCTAGGTCTGGATCAAATTCCTCGGCAGAATGATGGGTCTTGTAGAACTCGTCCACTACGACGTTGAATATCACTGGCGACAGCTCTAGCTCGACCATGGAATTGAGAAGACCAAAGAGGTCATCGTCAGTAAAGAGTTGATTCCTAACGACGGCCGTCAGAGAAGAGATGAGCTCCTTTTTGGTCTTCTTGTCCGCAATTCCCATCGCGACAACAATCATCTGAGCTTCGACAGAAGGCGAAACAATGAACCCCTCTGTGACCATGCGCTGGTATACAGCTACCGCTGCCGGCAAGCAAGTACGCTTGATGAGAAAACGAATGATATTCTCGTAAACGTCATGCGGACGGGAAATGAGTGGAATTAAGCGGTCGAGATTATCCTTGACACGGGAAACAATGAGCTCGTGATCGTGCGTCGAGTCAATGGACGACTTAAGGGCTTGAAACAATGTTGTTACTCGGGATTTGTTGACCCTTTCGGCAATCTTAGACCCTCCCACACTCGGCTTCAATCTCCGAAACGAAATTGGTTTGGTGGCAGAGAAGAAGCTTCTGGCCGCAGTCCTCGGCTGGAAATTCCACAATCGGACTTTGCTCGGAAGGCAAAGACGTGTCTTCAGCATGAACTAAGGTCTGTCATGCATCCGGCCGACGCTCGGTCATCAAGAGGTGTGAGAAAGTCAGAAGAGACCAAAAGGCGGAGTGTGGAGTTTTGGGTTGGAACTTGAAGCTTGAAGGATGTTTAACATCGTCAATATTTGCTATCGATCACCGAACCAAATAAGCTCCTTACATAATGTGATTTAATGTGTTCCTTCTGCTCAACAGTAGCTCTCCTGGGCGTCGTGACCGCCTTCTCCCGGACAGCAATCCCTATCGCATCTATTTGAAGACTATATCCCTCTACGCCTTCATCGGAGCCGACTTTCCTGTGAAAAACAAAAAAAAAAAACCTCTTGCCCATTTAATGGCCCACGGCGCAGACAGACCTCATCAGGAGTTGCGATCAGAAAGATTGTTTTTGAAAACATCAGCCGCCGCCAGGCACATCCTGGGGACCATGCGTCTATAGAGACAAATTGTCCAATGCCTGGTATCGCTCACCTTCGCTCACACACGGAATGATGAAACTTGAGTCAAAGCGAGCGCTTTATCCCACATCTCTCCCAAGGTCGCCGTGCCCTCGTGGGACATGGGATAAGACAAAAGTATAAAAGATGAAAAGTCCTCACTGTAATCTTCAGTGAAGCCCAGCCCACTCCAAATTTTCCCTTCAGAAACCCAATGTCCGTCTTTCAAGTTCTCGGTGCCCTCCTCACCATTGCGCTCCTTGGTTCGACATTTTCCTCGATCCACCTACGCTGCCGCTAACAAAAAATGTAATAGGAAACACTGGACACGCTCAATCGAACTCAACCTGTGCTAGGCAATATACAGTCCATCTAGGCGACTTCTGTGATGGCATATCAGCAGCTCAGAACGTTTCCACGTAAGCTCTTTTTCTTTGTCTAATGCCCGGAATACCGATCACCTGTTTTCAGATTCCAGCTCGCCCACGTGAACCAAGATATTATCAACACAGATTGCACAAACTTGTTCGTTGGAGAGGTAGGTTCTATATGAGAAACATTCAATGGTGTAAGAGAGCTGATAATCATAGACTTTGTGTCTTGGGGTCACTGGACAAGATTGCGACACTGTTCATGTAGTCGCAGCCGGCGATGACTGTCTAGCTATAGCTACCAGCGCAGACACCGACTTCGCGACCCTCATTGCCAACAACCCTAATGTTGATGCCGCTTGCACCAATATATACCCCGGGGAGGTTTGTGTCAATTCACCAAGCATTACTAACTTTCTCTGAACGCAATACTTCCAGGTTCTTTGCACGGCAGCCGAAGTTATCCCCTACAATACTACGAGTTCTTCTTGAACAGCTTTTGTGAACACACGCTATCCAAGTTACCCAAATCATGTCATTCCAGCCGCTTCCATGGACCAATAATAGAATTGAGATGCATATTGTTTTTCACTTTCGTGGACCTCACCTTGTAAGAATCTCTCCAAATGAAGCTATTAGCCCCTGTTCACGTTTTCTTGAGAACATCATCCAAGAAAGGAAAGTACTAGTACACTTGCTAAATGCGTTGGACACGATAAGATCAACCCAAAAAACTTATCCAAACCCCCACACGAGTCAACTGTCGTCTGGACGGATCTAATGGCCGAAGACAAGGGTAGGTACTATTTCTGTCCATGCGGCCATTACACTCATGACGCCGCAGTTCTCATTGGCGTGATTGGGGGAAGTGGCCTCTACCACTTGGACAACCTCACTTTTGTGTAAGCGCGACTCCCTTCGCTGTCCTCTTTGCATGTTGAACATGGCACAGGAAAAAAATTAATCCAGAAACTGTGAGCATAAGTACTGAATGCCCTGGTGACCTAACTCAGAGTTGTACAGCCCTGGGGATACCCTTCCTCTCCGATCGTTATCTCTTCCCTCCCATCGGGAACTCTTGTTGCTTTCATTGCAAGACATGGTATCGGCCACACGATCAATCCCTCCGCAGTTCCTTATCGCGCCAACATCGCAGCGCTGAAGTCCCTGGGCGTCCGTGTTGTCCTTGCTTTTTCCGCCGTGGGATCTCTTCGGGAAGAGATCACCCCAGGCTCGTTTGTCCTGCCGACACAGATTATCGACCGCACGAAAGGCATCCGGCCAGCTAGCTATTTCGACGACGTGTCGATCGTTGCACATGCTGGCTTCGGAGATCCCTTTAGCAATGGTTTCGTGAAATGGCTCGAAACCCGGGTTGCTAAAGTTTTGGAAAAAGAGGGTCGCGGGGTCAAACTGTTCACAGACAAGTGCATTGTCGTCATGGAGGGCCCTCAGTTCTCTACCAGAGCGGAAAGCATGATGTATCGCCTTTGGGGCGGTGACCTCATCAACATGAGCACGTTGCCTGAGGCTAAACTTGCGCGGGAAGCCGAACTGAGGTGCGGCGCTGTGAATCTGATGTGGATCAATCATATTCATGAGTGTATCAGCTACGCGCTCATTGCCACAGCAACGGATTATGACTCTTGGAGGCAACAGGAAGAAGCTGTTACCGCCGCCGAAATCTTCAAGACTCTCAAAGCGAATGCAGATACCTCTCGGCTTGTCGCAGAAACTATCCTTGATGAGCTCCAAGCGGCAATCACTGATCCCGAGAATGGTCACATCTTCCTCGAGGAAGTAGGCAAGATGAAGTTCAGCATTATGCCTCGTTCCGTCAAACAAAAACAAGAAGACAGAGAAAAACTCGCTTTCATCCTACCTGAATATTTCTCGGGAGTCGAGGGTGAAGATGTCACTTCCGCTTGACTAAACAAAGTTACATGCCACCATCCAGAGTGGCCCCCGATTTACTTATTTGGTTTAGACCAGGGTTGCATATTTTGTGTTACGGTATATTTGTATATACCATTCCAATCATACTCCGCAACATTTTTCGGTTCTTGAGCCTGGACCAACCTTATCAAGTAATTTTTGGCCCAACAAAGTCAGGGTTAAGCATATTGGGAAAACAACATAGTCAGATGGACTGATTGTTGTTCGGGTGGCATTCGTAAAACCCACCAGAAGTGTGGTCCATGCCAGCGTACGGAATACTTTTGGTCGCGGACACAAGTCATTGCACCTCCGACCACTAAATACCCACTAAATACCTGGGCGCTGGCCAGGGCGTTCAGGAAGATCACGACCGCCTTTCCCCATCAGACATGACCGGAGGCAGTTCTAACGACCCCATGATCGTAAGCATGTGAGAGAGGTCCAACTTCTTCGACAAAACAGGTTGTTCCCCTGTCAAAGACCCTGTTCTTAAGGGGAAACGGTTTTGTTGAGTGGCTACTTGGATACCTTTTACACACTCCGCTCTTGCGACTTGATGACGCTCTAACACTCGTTCTCCTCCTCTCTTTCAGTCACTCATTTCATCAGCTAGGCGATGGATCCTCAAGTCGAGATCAAAAGTGAGCTCTTATTTTTCCTCAGGACATCAGATCTTGACCAGTGAGTTCATGGCATATAGTCACATCTGCAGTTTGCTCTGCAGTAGCGACTGCATCAACTATCCAACGGATGCTCATTCGTATCCCAGGAGCAGGACTGTGGTTCGACGATGTGAGCGGCTTGGCACCTCAACATGTCTAGGACTTATATTTTCTGTCATTAAGGCCTGGGCAATCTTTTCAACTTTATCATTGATAACACAGGTGGTGGCTGTTTTCATGCACCTACCAAGCCCTGGTGAGTGTTCTCATGTCATTGGACTCTAGCAGTTAAGTGGGCATTGCAGCGGGTGTGGCAGGGACCGCTAGATATTACATGATGGCAATTGCGTTCTACTCGACAATTTGGTGAGTTATGATACTCGAGCATCTGTCTCCTCGGCTTCGTATGACCTTTTGCCGTATAGGTCCGCCCGACTCTCCATCCTTTTCTCACTTATCCGAATCGAGCCTTTCGACGGATGGAAACGCATCTGGAAAACTATCGGTGTCATATTCTTCACAATCTGGATGGTACTACTGGCACAACTCGTTTGGGTGTGTGAACCTGGGAGGGAGTGGAAGCAACTACCAAGTCCTCAGTGTAAGTTGGGGAAGGATGTAGCAATTTTGCAGCTCGTCAGTGAGTGACACCGTTTCCCCATCACTTTAACTCGCCCTCAGCGAGACGGATCTGTAGCCGATGTCTTTGCGGATTGCTGTCTGCTCTGGATTCCGATGCGGATGTTCCGTGCTATCATGAGCGACAATCTCCGTAAACGTCTCATGCTGATCTTCTCGACGTGTATCACGACCACAATTGTCTCTCTCGTTCACGCTTCCTTCATCTTGGTTTCTGGCGGACCTCGAGAAATCATTGCAGCAATCGCCGAGGTGAGTGGCCAAGTCTTGACAGGCACTGCGCATGACAGCTGACGTCCGCCCTGTCTCGTAGGATTGCGTCTCCCTTCTGGTCTGCAATTTGCCCCTCTGTCTTGCACAGATTCTCAAACGAAACAACTGGTTCGAAGATGACGACCTGACAACGACCAGCATGTGGCCGACCTGGCTCCGAAGAACCGCCACGGCTACAGTGGGAACAGGAATCACGCGGACTCAGCTTCCTACCACCGTGACAGAGAATCCTACTGTTGTCTCTATCGACTTGCCCGTTGAAGGTCGCCAACTTGACGAAACCGACGCCGAATCCTCTAGTATGAAGGCCCTTGCGTCTCATTCTTACACGGAATCGGACGATTGTGCGGAGTTCAAGCCGGAAAGCTCCACAACCCAACCAGGCCATAGACCACCTGAGGAGGCTTGAGGTCTCGAGTAACATTCAGCCTTGTGACATTCTGCGAGACGCCCTATCTATTCTGTAACGTTCATGCTAATATACAAATTTCTCGGCGGTCGACAACATTCACCTCATTCATAAACACCAGAACCAGAAAGTTCCGTAGAGGACGATCTAGGGATCCAGAATGCACCTACTAGCGTGGAGGAATGGATGTGCCACGAAGTTAGCCAAGCCCAAGAGGTACACAGTTACGGGCCGGCCGGCAGTGATCCTACACTAATCTATCTACCCCTACAAACATCAGTCCTGCCACAATCCCTGCCACTCCCCATCCCATCCCGACTCGCTCTCCTCCGGATGTTCCCCCGCTGCTGCCAGAAGACGACGGAGATCCAGTCCCCGCGACATTCCCGGGGCCGGAGGAAAACACCCGTACATAACCCACATCAAAGTACGCATTCGCGTACTCGCTTGTCCCGTTGTTGATCACATAGTCGTTGTAGCACATCCCACTGCACGTCTGTGGGAAGAACTGCGGCGACCCGGCAAAGTCTGCCCGTCCCTGAGCATCCCTCCTTTGCAAATACCAAAATGGAGAAACACCCACCTCCACAGAATGTAATATCAAACACAAGTGTCTGCGGCAGGAAAAATTTGTTAATATCACACCCCCCTGATGGCCAGTTGCCCATGGGCGTCCCGAGCGTTGATGTATCAATCGAACTCGCGTTGTTTTGCAATGCGTCTGGGACTTTCGACCGCTCAATAAACCAGATTCTGTGCATTTCATCAATCAAGCGTCTCCCCCCGCAGTCAGTCAGAAGAAACCCGACTTACGAGACACCGCTCTCGGCTAACTCGGTCACAAATACACCACCATTCGCTTTCGCAAACGCCTCGCCGTACGACACAGGGCTGTCGTTCGTCACAATGCACCCAGTCGCACCTTCGCAGTTTGTCCCATTGATGACCTTGGACGTTTGTTGCGGATTCACTTGAGTGCACCCAGCGGTCGTGTGCAAACCCATCTGAGAAGTCGGGTGCAAATTGATACCCTCAAAGATATCAATCTCTCTATACCACAACATCAGTCTCGATCCCCCTCTCCTCCCTCCAGCGCACACCACTCACCCGCCAGCCGGCCATTGAGAAGTCGGCGAAAACGTCCACCTGCACCAGTCAACCACAAACCCGAAATGCACGACAACAACTTCACTCACAGCGCAGGCCAAACAGAACACTATCCCACCAAACCTCTTTAGCACTCTACATCCGAGCCAAAACAAAACGAAAACTCACTCCATATGGCGCATGCCACAAATCCACAGCCCACACCGTCCCAATGCCAAACGTATCCTTTGTCGAAATCCTCACCGAATCCCGTTTCTCTTGCCAAGGCACAAAGGTTGTATTATCTACTTTTATAATAGCCCGGTTTGTCGTTGAGTCAACGTATGCGAGGTGGTGGGCTGACGCGTTTTCAGCTGACACAAAGCTTGTTGCATGTGATGAGTATGGCATAGAAGGGAGGTGAAAAGGGGGGAAGCGTACAAAGTATCACCGTTCATTGTATCATCATCTATCCAACCCAGTCAGTTCATTCTCCAACACTGACGAGCAACAAAGTACTCACAATGATTATAAAAGTTCCAATCGTTGAAAAACGATGGCCCAGAATAGTCTTTTACAAGCCCATACTGTGCACCATACACACCCACCACACCCACCACACCCAAAAGCACAAACGAACGCAGCACGCTCGAAATCGGCATAGGTGAAAGCTTGAGTTCGAGGATGAAATTATGAAGAGCACAACACGATACCTGTGGTTATAAACCTAAATCAAAAAATACCGCATGTGACTATCACACTGGCAACGGCAAATTTAGGCCGGCAAATGCTCCGTCGCGACAAAAATGTAAGCACACCCTCGGGCCTAACAAAACGGCGGCTGGCGACAAAGAACAATCAAAAGTCTATTTATGCGTGTCCATGCCGATGCCAAATGGTACATAATATGTTGTCGTTGTACTCAAAATTAGACTGTCCATAGGACTCTCTGTACAAGTTCGAGAAAATTCCGGATTTTGTAGGGATCGATCGTCATTATTCATGAGTCCTGAACACACGCCGAAGCGATTTGAAAGAACCAGCCAGCTAGAGTGGAGAAGGGGTGTTTGAAGAGAACCGAGACAAGGTGAGAATCGTGGCCCAGCTCGAGAATGATGCAAACGAGAAAGACGAAGAGGGACTATTGAGAAGAGGGTGGAATCATTGAATTTCTGTTTCATAGCGACATATAATGGGCGAGTGGTAGAAAATTTTCTCCAGCAAACATTACCATCTGATATGATAGAATCATAGTTCAGAAATTCGGCCCATGGGTAGACATGGGAAGGAATGATGCCGGTCGTCAAATGATCCAAGCTGACGTTGTCGACTAGCGATGCGGGGAATACTGGGCTTCGTTGCCGCATGGAATGCGCTTTTGAGGTAAACGCCTATACTAATGTTATTTCGCGGGTTATTTGGCAGTAATCCACAGCCTTCCTGATCCTTACGGTGATCTATGAATGTTTCCATCCAGGCGATTTGGTGTTCTATTTTGGCATGGCCAAGCTTCTTGAAGGGAGTTCGACCGAGCTTGCGGGATTTATGTGAAGTGGCGGCATGACGGGCTTGGTTGATTCATTAACTGGAAAGCGGTGTGATGGAATACCTGATTATTCTCCAATGAAAGCTGTTGGCTGTGATTGTAATCGCCGCCAGAGGGAATGGAGATAACCTCAGCTGCATTGATCACTTGGAGAGGAACGATTCGAAATCAACCGGATGTGCAATGAATCGATACGGTAGTACAAAGTAATTCGTAAAGCTGTGGAGGTACCTACATGGCTGTGTGGGAATTGGCATATTTAACGTACACTGGTGTAACTTACTTTCTTTAGCTTCTACCGTGATCATGTAGTCGTCTCCGCCAATCGTTGGTGTACTACTGAGGTCAACGACACAGCCTGGCCCTCGCACGCAGAGAGAGCCTACTCGCTCTACAAAGCGTTATGGTGTATGGATACACTGCCGTTGCTTTCCCCGAAGGCAACGAAAAATAGTCGAGAAGGAGGCTGAAAACAAGTTTATGGTCAGCTATGTGGGTCCTATCGTCCCCTGAGTATCAACCGCGCGTATGTGACAGTGCTACATGTCTCCCTACTTCCTACGTCAATGATTTTCACTACCGCTGACCAGAGTTATGCGCTTCGGGCTTACTGGTAACCTTAGCAGGTTCGATACATGAAACTGCAGTGATCCCAATGCATATTTTGATACCGTGGATCTGAAGAAAGGTGTGGGACATGGATTGGTTCATTAGCACGACACGTCCGCAAAACCTCCACCTATTCTTTCAATCATCTGTGAGCATTGTGGCAGCGGCCACGTCTTCGTCACTATTCGCAGTACATGATCTGGGCGGTGAGAGGGGGGGGGGGCACTTAATGTGTCGATACGGGAGTCCGACCACGAAGTGATGCATATTTGGTGGAACCAGGCTCCAAGCGACATGAAAGAGCCCTGGTTACTGGGAGCCTGCGAAAGCGAATCATTGCGTAGCAGCTGAACAACACAAAGACGGAGTCTCAAAACTGAACCCAGTTCTTTCCTGTTTGACAAGCTGACTCGCTCGCTCCGTTGATGCCTTGCTTAATGTTTAGAAGAGCCCGCTTCGCAGGAGCCAAAAACAGGTTGATCGGGAGGATCCCGGTCAAGAAGATCGATATTGAGTGCTACCAGGCCTGTAGTCCAATGCACACCGTGAAGATCGACCGAATGTGCCTGAGAGTTACAGGGAAAGTGAGATTTATTTGATTGTGAATGAGAGCCCAGCATTGCAGTGGTCCGTAGTGTGCTATGGAAGATAAGTCTGTTCCCATCCACCTTTTTCAGTGCTTTCAGAGTCCCTCAAATCATCCTGGGTGGGGGGGGGTGTCAAACAAGCCAGTTTTGTCCGACCTTGCCATCCAGCTTTCGCCTGCGGCGGGCGGTATTCAGTATGCGGCCTTTTGGCAGTTTCGTCCGAATTTGTACATAGCCTATATAGGGATTATCCAGGGTCCTGATGAAGTGCTCAGGGATTGTGTTTGTAGCAGTTTACCTGGTTTGCTCAGATATTCCCATGTCACTTTGGTCGAACCTGCAAATCCACCTTCTGAATCACCGGGGTTTTTATTCCTCGTCAAGTCGTCCTTTATGATCACTTTCGATACATTCATGCCGGCTGGCTGGGTCAGTTCAAACTTTGTGCCCTCGGTTTTCGAGTGGTCAACAGAGGGTTAGCACACTATTCCCTGGTGACATTGCCTCGATGAAGTGCTGAAGGAGCCAAATCCGACAGATATAGCGCCTTGACGACGAGGATATGGCTATAATGAAGAGACTCAGTATTGAGTTTATTGTTTCGGTCATTCTGATTGCGCTCCGCTAACAATAAGAAGGGCACCTGGCCGGTGCAGGCTAATTGTTATCACCGCGTTTGAGAGAAGGCGTCTCCTGTCACTCGCTTAATTGTCCTTTTTGTACTTGAAAGCTAGTTTCAACATGATTCTCATGGTGGGATTACTACTAAAACTCGCTCGTTGGTGCCATTAACAATTTGATTAGCTGCTCCTTTCTCCTGTTACTGCTGGTTAGTACCAAGGCTAATTATTTTTACTATCTCCGATTTGTTTCTCGTTGCACGTTTGCCCTCCGCTTATTTGTATATCGATCTCGACTATCCACGTTGCTCAGATGAACGACGTGACTACCTCAACCTCACGGATCGTTCATACCTTGTATGGGCCTAAGGTATGTTGCCCAGCCAGTCTTGCGCCCTCTGGGCAGTCTAATACACCTTAAAAGACTATAGATATCTCTGAGGCACACCCTCACGGAGCCCCACTTCCTGGAGCGCCAACTCTTCGCCCGACTATCATACCGATCCCTGACGCGGAGTCTTTTGAAGCACCACCCCCATATGTTGCCGCTGCCGACCGCAGCGAGTCAACCCGCCTCGGACGCCCTTCTCGTATCAGTTTCTCAAATACTCGCACACCATACTCTCGCTCTCTTCACCCTTATATCTCCGCAACCCCACCATACTCCGTGCCACCGCACCTGATGGCCACATTTAACGATACCCTTCGCGGATGTCAGGAACGCATCCAGGCGGAACAAAACACGATATCTGTTGTCGCTAAGAACACCATCTCCTGGTTTCAACGTGAAATAAATCGCCTGACGCTACGGGCGCAAACGGTCGAAAGGGAGCTGCATCTCGTGAGAGAAGAGCGAAATTCTTTGAAGGAAGAACGGGATTCTTGGAAGGAAAAGTTCGCCGCCTTGTCCCTTAGGGAATCGGATAAGTCATCTCCAACATCCAGCATGTCTGCAAACGAGCTTGTGCAGAGATTCTCATCCGTCGGACCCTTGCGCCGGACTTCGATTTCCTCAAGGTCCTCCCGCTTCTCATGGGCCACATCACTATTTTATGGCCAACCCCGATGCAAGAGTGCTGAGCCTTGTGTCCCTCCTCGAGGAAACAACGACTATTTCGATGTCACGATTGTCGATTATCCCATGCCTTTCCGGTCAACGTCGGCTGACAAGTCTGCCGAGCCCGTGCTCATTCGAGATGCCTCCCGTCCAAATGAAGGGCCACGTCCTTGTCACTTACCATACAAACCCGGAGAAATCGACATTCATCACATCGACATCCTATACATTCCACTGAACGGCCGAGTTTTCTGTCGGGCTTGTCAGTAAGTACATCTCCGTTGTTTCCGAATCGTTATGCTAAGTGCTATTCATAGCGTAAATAAGGAAATGTCCCCGAAACCCGGTGAGCTGGAAGTTAAGAACTTCCCAAATAACGCCTCTTGGGATGATCTTCGCAATCACTATGTCACCGAGCACCCTAGCGAATGCGAACAGATTGGTAGGCTTAAAGCCGCAGAAATTCAAGAGCTCCGTCGTCGGCTCCAAGCGAGGCAACTTTCTCTATAAATCCATCATCACTTGGCTCCTCCCATCACCCCCGTTCACACTTCAAGTTGTACAACATCATATATTTGCACTTCGTTTACGCCTTAGCATCCTACACTATGTCCTATGTCCCCTCATATGCCCTTTATGTGTTGTGTGTATGTCTTATTATATTCTTTCCTGCACCTAACTCCTTAAGTGGTAGCCGAGTTAACGAGATAGTCTAATAAAATATATTAGTGGTAATGCGATTGGCATTGGTGCTTTAAGAAGAGGCAACATTGGAAATGAGCGGAGCTTCTGATTTATGTAGTTACTAGTTTGCACAAGGTGGTACAATGAATGTGTCATGCATCCAATCCCTAGTCATCATCTTCTTGGTTCCTTATTCTCCCTCATCATGGAAAGGATCCAAGTCCATGCATCATTCCCTTGCACCGTAGCACCTGGCTCCGACCACAATGTTGATCCTACCAATTGGCGTTGGGTCCATTGCCTAACCCTGCCACTCGAGGCCCTCGACCAGTTCTCATTAAGCCCATACAAATGGATCTGCTATGCCATGGGGGTTGTCATTGGAGCAGAGGGTGACCTTTTGTGATACACTTCAAGTTGACCAAATTACTAAGTGCATTCTCCACCTGTTCTGACAGGTGGTCTATTAGGTGCTGATAGCTGATGTTGTGCAAATTATCAAAATATACTAATACTCGGTAGAATTCTACTGCTCAAAATATACTAATACTCAGTAGAATTCTACTGCTCAAAATATACTAATACTCAGTAGAATTCTACTGCTCAAAATATACTAATACTCAGTAGAATTCTACTGCTCAAAATATACTAATACTCAGTAGAATTCTACTGCTCAAAATATACTAATACTCAGTAGAATTCTACTGCTCAAAATATGCTACCACCAGTAGGATTTCACTTGTGATCATATGCTATATTCAGTAGAAATCTAGTGCTCAAAATGTGCTACCACCAGTAGGATTCTACTGGTGGTAATCATAGTCTCAAAATGCTACTATAATATATTGGCTAGTGTAATTGCAAGGCGATACTGTTTATTTGCAGTGCATTGTTATAGTGAGACTCAGTAGGCTGTGTGTACATAATGCAGTGGGTGGTATGTCTTACAAACAATCCTGTACGTGACGTCTGTAGAGAGAGTGCAAACACACGTCGATGCCCGGAACGGAAGGCGGGTCGACAGAAGCAAACGGTGTCACGTTATCGGCACCGGAATGACGAAAATTTCCTTTTATTTTTTGTCTCAGGTTCCCCTCTCGATAACTAGTAGTAAGCAGAAATCAGACACCCAGCTCTCGCGTTTACGAGGTGAGGTGAGCCTCGTATGTCGTCAAAGAAGTCATGTACTAATGTATCATAGTTTATCAACTTAGGTAGCGTAAATTTAAAGCTCTCGCGTTTACGAGCTGAGTTTATCAACTTAGATTTACTACAACGTCAGCTGAGTTGGTTCCTTATTCTCCCTCATCATGGCAAGGACAATCCAAGTCTATGCATCATTCCCTCGCACCGTAGCACCTGGCTCCGACCTTGACC
>JAEUWJ010000612.1:0-12996 GCA_018524395.1 Podaxis carcinomalis
TTCATTCAACATTGATCAGTATACACTGGTATTGTCTGAATATTGAGTTCTAATAATTCTTGACCTCGAGGACGTGATGTAATGCTTGGGTACCGCGCTCATAGTCATTATGCAGGAACACAACGCTTGTGGTATCAGTCTCGCCGAGATGTTTCCCTGCCTCCACTCCATTCTCCCAGAACATCGGACACTTACACCAAGACCTTCGTCGCCGAATTCCCTTCCCCATGAACACTTACCCTGCAGCAAGGTTCTTGGCATTGGAGCACATTCGCAAGGCAGCCTGGTATAAAGGCTGTGTTTATTCAAGGGATATCACTATTCACGAAGGGTTTGATCATGTACAAAATCCTCGCACTTTTATTTGCTACTCTCGCGATTCAAGGTGCGGTTGCGCTGCCAAGCTCACCTTCCGATCCTATCACTTGTAAGCTACCCGTTCTCTTCAATACTCTAGGTCTTTATCACTCATAAACTCGCTTAATTAACCTCCGATAGGTCATACACAGGAAGTAAGTTGATTAGCATTTTAGTAGCGATACATATTGGCTGACATTTCAACACAGGAGTGTAAATAGTTGTGTATCGATGTTGATTAAACTGTCGGTGCTCAATACTGTTGTTCCAGGTCCAAGCGGTCTCACCTGCTGCAAGGGCGTTCCCGAGCCAGTGTAAGCAGAAGGGGAGATACGCCCCTAGAGACTAGCATGTAACCGTTGACTGATCATGTTCTATCCCAGCTGCGTTAGCCTGCCTCCGGGCGCTGTTTGTTAAAGAGTGACTGCCGTAGTGGCAATTCTGATATTCCTCATACGGTTTGACCTCCAGCTTGATAGTTGATAGCTACTGGAGGGAATTGATATGTTTCACATGTTTCACCGTACTCGAATTATATTCTGATGCTTGGATACAACGACAGAAGTTGGGTCTCCTAACACGCTTATGCCAGGTTGGGTCAAAGTGCGCAGACTTCGTCAGGCTTGAGGATGCGGCAACTGTTTTAGAGAGAAGCGAATCAGCGCGTGTGCGTAAACGGGTGGGGAATAAGCGTACTAGCCACCATCCGGATATTCAATCGGTCCACAACAGGTATACCTCTCGTCAGGGCCTAGGACGACAAGGTTATTCCAAGATTGGCTTACAGAGAGTTCCACTTACAAACGTCCTAGGTACAATTACAGAGTCCCTCAAAAGGTTCGTCAAGTTATTGAATTGTCAAAATCCTACTCACCCCAGCTTCATTAGCACCTGCAAGTTCCGAGTCAGTTATGAGTTGGCCAAGTTGCATAGAATTTGAAGGGCTCTTTGCTCACAGCGATAGACAGCAGGCTTTGGCTCGGGAACTGCCATGACCACAATAAAGAAAGCACAGAAAACGGAAAGTATGGCAAGAGAACGCATGTTGGGAAGAAAGGGGGAGGTTAGCAGTGCGGGCGGGGAAGTGGATGAATGCTGGGTTCTGTTTAGAACTTAATATAACTTAGACAGACTGTAAGCGATCTGGATAGAGGAGCCATTATGTACTTGATTGCTAACAGCGATTCAGTAACGTTTCCCCTGAATTGGGAGGCTAGCCCCCATTGAGAGATATTTCACGTCATCCTACTCAACAGTTTGACTTGCCTTCTTGTCGCTATGATCTTCCTTTATTGTCACTACGGTTGACACTCTCCTAACCCATAGCCTTCTCGAAGCTCGAGAGATCCGTAAAAATTGTGACTAACACTAAAGAAATGATAAGATGTGGGTCCCTGTTGAGGGCTTTTTCCTACCGCCATGGGTGTTTCTCATACCCGTATAAACACCGACCGGCGTGCACCTCCATGGTAATATGAAGGTATGAATCTCATCCAGCGCGTTCATCGGCAACATACAACTCACCCCACCGCTCGCTGTCAATATGACCGAAAGTCAATGATATGCTCAAGTGCCTGCCAAGACTGCTTGCGGGCACTTGATCCCGAAGATCTATGCATAAAGGCCCGCGCCCCTTCACTGACCCCTTCACTGAGCCGCCTAACCTCCAATGTACGTCCTCAGTAAGCTCTTTGTTGCCTCCTTCGTTCTCCTTTCTACTCAGGCGTTTGCTAGTCCTGGCTACATTCAATGTATGTGGCAAGAACCTCTATTACGACTGTTCGCTTTGACTAACGTTATTCAAGGCGGTGAGAACCTCTACTGTAAGGGCCGGGAACAATGTTGCTTCTCACCTGATGGTGGCCTTGCGTGAGCTCCACTTGAGGGTCCAAGGATTTAGCTGGCTAAAACTCTTGTAGCTGCGTTGTCCTTCCTCGCGGTGCTGTATGCTGAGATACCTACCAATCATGATCACTTGCATTGCATTACTTACAACGCATTGTAAACTATTCCGTTTTGCCTCAGGTGCTCAGTCTCCTGATAGAGAACCAGGGGATAAGCTTGACCTTGCCATCCCATAAGAGGACTTTTTCTAATGACCAGCAAAGGAAAAACGCTAAAAGACTGCAGAGTTGAGGTCTTGAGGTTCGCGGACAGGCGAAGCTGACCAATGCTCCATCCCGAGAACGGTCCCAGTGATGATTGGATATTGTTTCGGCACGAGTCTCAGATCGTCAAGGTTAATTCTCCATATTTTTCCCTGCACCTTTGAAGACTCCCATACATATTTTGGCTTTTTCAGAACATCATGTCCGCCAATTCGAGTAGTGAATACAAGAAATTCATCGACAGTTGCATTTAAAGTCGATCATTACCAGCCGAGAGATGGTCTCACTCTCACCCTTCCGCCGACGCCCACACAGTAGTCCTGGACAAGTAGAAGGCGAAGCTACCTGATTTCTCGACAAAAGTTCAAGTATACCGTATATCGAACAAACACAATTCTACTACATCCCGGCTTCAAGCTGTGCTAGATACGAAGTAATGATACACTCGATGGCTACCCTAATGGGTACAAGTGGGAGCAGACAATAAGTAGTAAAGACAAGTCCCGACGCTAAAGCGTTTAAACGAGTAATATCCAGAAAAGTTACACTGGTTAATGTGACATCAACCGATTGTCTGTCGATTTACGGATTAATGTGCATTGGGACGGAGCAGGTGGAGTCCCGAAAGGAAGATGACAAGGAATGAGGCGACGAAACCAACAAGAGCAGGATGAGTGGCGGCAGACATCATACTTCCATTACGACACTCCGTACAGGTCCAACCTAAAGATAAGATATGATCAGAATCGCAACTTGAGTCAGAATTTAGGATTACATACCGCTTGCTAGTGGGGTATATGGCTGTGGCGTATAGAGTCCAAACTGAAGGTTGTTGAAGGGTTGCACAAAACCTGGCCTCGGAAGGGCACTCTGTCCTCTATTATCCCACATCGTCAACGTATATGTGCCTTGAGCCAAAGGCTGTTGTGGGTTGTTCGTCTGCCATGCGTTCAGATCCCACAGCACCTGTGTTGCTGTGCCAGGCACCACACCGTCAGTCGGTCCAACTGGGTAAGTGTTCCCATTCTCGCAAATAGCGGATATCGTGAGGCTTTGGGAGTCCTGGAGGACTGAAGTAAAGTTCCAGCCAAAAGTCACTGTTTGGCTGGGCGCGATTTTGTAGAACGATACAGCGGTTTGTGGGGGTTGGGTCATGAGAATCCCACCCGCGGGAGCATTTGGAGGGATGAGGACGACACTTTGAGAAGAAGAAGGCGCAGCGGAAGCTGGTGAACTACTACCACTAGGTGATGGACTTGGAGTCGTCGTTGGTGCGGGTTGATTCTGCGACATGGTGGAGGATAATGGTTGGGAAATTTGCTCGGAGACCGTGTCCACCGAAAATAGGTACGCAAGGTTGCCAGGGTCGTGATACAACCAGAAAACACATGATGCAATGATGGAAAAGAAATGTTACCTGGAATAACAGAGATATAATGCTCGAGAGACTCGGGGAGGGGATGTAATACAAGTATGCTGGGCCATTATGGCACTACGATTATCGCGAATGTGATACTGTGAATCTTTAATAGGCCCGCCAATCAATTCAGCACTAGTCAGGTTCAAGAGGAAGCCGTTACATAATATATTGCGCATGTGGTAACGTGACTACGGGGTTGTTTGGATCCGTAGCTTTAACCAATCCGTCGAATCTAATTAATTATTGCATTCGTCGCACAGGGTACCGGAAATCTGGACTTTGCCTCTAGCTCGACCATGCTGCGACAGAATGAGAATTTTAACTTGGAATATTGTATGTTTCTCCCCTTCCATATTTCTCTTTTGCGCTAGTACTTATGCATCTTTAAAAGAACGGTATTCGCACTATTCCCCAGTATCATCCGTGGGTATACTTCCCTCTTCACCGAAAGCATTGCATATAACTATACCAAGATGGAATACGTTCAAGACTCATGACGAAATCTTAAACAGCCTAGGGGCAGATATCATTTGTTTTCAAGGTCTGTCTGTCTTCTGCTCCCTAGTATGCTGGTCTCTCTTTTGATGTCTAGCGTTCCAGAAATGAAATCTTCCCGCTCTACACTGCCAAAGGGCGCTGCGGTACCCCCTTCCTATGACTCTTTCTTCTCATTCCCGGTGAAAAAATCTGGGTATTCAGGTGTCGCCACGTACACTCGAACTGCCACTGTCGTCCCCGTGAAAGCGGAGGAGGGACTAACTGGACTCATTCAACCAAAACCCCCTTTCACCCCCGAAGAGCGCGTTTCGCGCTTTGAGAACTATCCTGCGCAACTGCTGGACGATGGCGACCTAGACTTCAAACACCTGGATAGCGAGGGACGCGCCGTCACTGTCGACTTCGGTTTATTCGTTCTTATTAACGTGTATTGTCCAAATGATGGTACTGGAACAGAGGAGCGCGACAAGTACAAGATGGATTATCACCGGCTGCTCGATGCACGCGTCAAGGGGTTGATTGAGAAGGAAGGAAGGGAAGTCATTGTCCTGGGAGATATTAACGCCTGCGCAGCCATCATCGACCACTGCGAAGGCAACATCATGGTCGCCAGAGGGAAGGCGGCAGGTTTAGAGGGCGAGGATGGATTCTGGGGGAAGGAGTATCGCAGGTGGTTGCGAGATTGGTTGCAGAAAGAGGATGGAACTGGAGGGCCACTTGTTGACATTGTTAGGCGCTTCTGGCCTGACAGGAAGGGGATGTATACTTGTAAGACCCTGCTCCTTATCTTCTTGTTAACACATCGCTTAACGGCCCTCACTAGGTTGGAATACCAAAATATCTGCCCGTGAAACTAACTATGGAACGCGTATCGACTATATCCTCGTAACGCCCGGTCTTCTCCCATGGATCAAAGCTGCAGATATCCAGCAAGAAGTGAAAGGCAGCGACCATTGCCCGGTTTTTGTTGACTTCCATAACGAAATCATGGTCAGTGACGGCTCAGTCATCAAACTCCATGATGTGCTCGGGGCCAAGGCAAAGCCAGATGGTACGAGGGAACCGCCAAGGCTGGCTGCGAAGTTCTGGGAAGAGTATTCGGGGAAGCAGATGTTATTGGATAAGTTTTTTGGGAAGGGTAAGAAATCAACCGTGCAGGCTGTGGCCGTGTCCCCAACACCTCAGCCTTCGAACGATTCGGAACGACTTGAGGGTACAGAAGGCTCACAGTCGCCATCAGATACCCCTGCAGTGGACGGTTTTCCAGTGGAGCCCATGCCTGCCGCCCTTCATGATCTCCATGCTACCACCTCTCCCGATCCGCCCGCTTCCTCTCCCACTGAAATGGCATGCTCTCCTCCCGTCACCACCTCCCAGACGTTGAAACGGAAGTCAACGATCGAAGGCCAGTTGACCTCGGCCACGTCAAAGAAACAAAAATCCACCAAGAAAACAGACAAAAAGACCAAAAGCGGCTCCGGACAGCCCAAGCTGTCATCATTCTTCAATAAACCTATTGCCTCGCAGACCTCGTCCTCATCAGGGCCCAAGGAGAAGAACCAAACTCCGATCGATGTGGTTGACGTAGATGATGGTGATGTTTCACCTCTTTCCCAAGAGCCCGCTGCTCCATCGCAAGATTCTCTGCCAGTCAACGTCAATGGAGAAGCGAAACAAGCGTGGAGCAATCTTTTGGCTCCTGTCCAGCCTCCAAAATGCATTGTGCATGGCGAACCTGCGAAGGAGTACACGGTTAATAAGCCCGGTCCAAACAAGGGGAAGAGGTTCTTTATTTGCTCTCGGTATGGTCCGTCCTTTGACGTCGATACCCCTGACTCATAGGAACTTGTAATGCTCCAGACCAGTGGGTCCTGGTTACGACAAAGGCAGAGCTGAGCGACTACGAGAGGAGGTGGATCCGACGTACCGCTGCGACTTCTTCAAGTGGTCAAGTGATTGGAGGAAGCAGGCCAAGAAAATGGAGCCAACGGCATCAACATCGACGCATTCTCGACAGCGTGGTAACAGGCCTGTGTGATCGTTGAAATCACTGTAATTGATGGTGGCTCAACACCGACGCTGGCCGTTCGGGATTTGTCATGCCCCAGTTGGGGCCTGGGGAGGACCAAGTGACTTAAGGAGTTCGCGACAGGGACCTTCATTTGTACATTTTGTCCAGCGGTGCGAGTAATGCATCGGGTGATGCGAGGACTACGGCGGACCGCGGAGATTCGCAAGCTAAAATAGCACTTTGCATTTCTGTTCTTACGTCGGGATCGTGCCTTCTTCGGGACCCATCGTCGGGTGCAGTGTGGTGCCGCCCGAGCTGGTTTTTTGAGGTCCATGATGTTTCCCCCCTATCGCCCTGCTCCTGGCTTTGCTTGTGATATATGATTGTCTTGGATTGAAATCGGAAATAAACGGAGGCGTCGCACACCCGACAAGTAAACGAAAAATTTCTCGGACAACAGCTACAGCCAATACACGAGACGTGGACAGATGAAGTCTAGCATGCGGTGTCAGATGGAACATCACTGCAACTAGAGAGCACCTTGCGGTAAGTCGGAGGTTTCTATGAAGCATCTGGCCTCCTTACTAGTTCGTCGCGAATCCGTGGCAGCAGCGGGGGCCGTTCGGATCTAATGAAGGGCTTAACATGATACTGAGAGCCGTCCATCGTGAAGTCTACTACTCACGCTTAGCACAGTCCTGTGGGGAAAGCCTAGGATGGGAAAAGTAGGCTGGGTTTTAGAGCGGTCATTTCGTACCTTGTCACTCTGGCCTGCAACTTTGGTCAGAAACATTGCAATGTCCAACGAAAACCAAAACAGCTACTGACATTCGTCTTCGAATTGGGCGTTGGTGACCTGTGCGACAATTAAGATGAACAAGAAAGTAAAGATTTTAGACTGCATTGCTGAAGGAGAGGAAGAGTGCTCTCATCACCAGCCGAGGTTTATAATAGCCAAGAGACCTAACTAAGAGGGTCTAGTCCGCGATTAGAATGGGAATCTTCAGTGTTTCATCGGTCGGATGACTTCACAACCCGTGCTTCTTGGGTGTCGGCCATACGCCTACGTCTGGCCATAATCGAACGCCTATTCGGGCAATAGCAGTTCTGGGTCTAACCTTAGGCCCTTGCCAAAATCCCAATACGCTTCACCCTGAGTGGCTTGGCAGAAGCAAGACGGGTCTATTCAGTGACTCACACTGCGAACCATGACATCGGGCCGATAAGGATTGATTATGACCACCGACTACATGGTAGGAGTAGGGAGATGGAACAAATGACACGACGCTGAAGTCGGGACGCGCTAGTCTCGGAGAAAGCACAGTCTCACTAATACCCGACATCCCACAATGTCTTCACATATGATCCAACCACTCAGCACCGAGTGTCTATTGGCAAACAGCTGCACTCATTAACGCTCAATCTTCCTGAGACTCTAAATGAATAAACTCACTATTGAACCGTGGCGATGAACCCGCAGCAATGAAAACCCAACTCTTCCTTACACTGCCAAACTTTACTTGAGTGTTTATCAAACATTCAAATGACACCAGCTTACAGTATCCGGATTGCCTAACGCAGGCAGAGGATGCAGTTAGCATGCGGAACACCGCACTAAATCCTGAGCACACCTACACGTTGGAGTCTGAGGCGAGGCCGCCGGAAATGCTACCACTGAGCTAGCGGTGACAGTGAACAGAGTCAGGGCAGAAATGAAACTCTTGGTGAACAACATGATTCAAGTTGTGATCTCGTGTTGTCATCATGTTCAAGTTTATATAGTGGAAGTAGAGAGGCAACTGGAGTAACTGGGGAGCTAGAGTGATAGCCATCCGATTAATACCGCGACATGACTGATACACCATGCATCCATGAAAGGTTTCACGTAACAGAGGTTTGCTCTACATCCATATCGTAACAGGGACATTCCTACAGTATCTGGTGCCTCTACATCAACAGACCGTGTCCAAAGGAACACAACTTGATCGGAGAAGAATTCAACATTCGTTCTCTATAGGATCTGGAGAAGGGATGACCTACTTCTTGAATGATGCGGTGAAACCACAACAGTGGTATCCTTTTCTGCCTATTGGAGCGGTTCGTTAGACCCATGGACTAGAAATTATTGTATAGTTTGACATTGCTAGATCACCCAAGGTCAGGGAATAACGCTCTTCAAGTTGAAGCAGCTGCGCTTACCTCATTGGTTGTACCTACACACATTGAGTTGCACGGTAATGGAGTAGACATTGGAGTCGTGAGTGCGCAATTTTGAATATGGCTGACATAACCGTACATTGAACTAGAGTAGGGGTGGGGTCTTGGGCATTAGCCACCAAGGCCGCTGCTTGAGTGACGAAGAGAAGAGCGAGTGGAAGGGCGAATTTGAACTGCATGTTGAACTTGCATGTACTATAACTTTTCTACCAGAAACTCTCTTTATATAGAGAGCACTGGTCAACATGGAGCTATCACTTGAACTTGCCCGTTGTCCACGGTTTAACATGATGACCGTCCGAGACTCTTGAGACCGTTTAGCCAGCTTAAATTTAGCAACTCCAGGGAGATCTATATTTCCAACTTCATCATTAACAGCCACGGTACGACGATAGACCGCAAAGTAAGCACAGTTCCGTGCGTATTACCGACTATCCAATGAAGGGAGATTCTTAATGGTAACGGAGAGGTCTCCTATGTTGAGACCAAAGCCGGAAAAAATTGCAAAGTGGGTGAGACTCCCAGGTTGACGGAGACCGGTCCTGAAGCCTTGAAAAACGCCGTGCCGGAGCTTCCATCAACTGGGAGACGTCCTCAGGCCTCAGGTAATGGCTTACTGTCGTCGTGTGCGTTACAAAATATCCCGCTTTGTTCGTACTCTTTCGCTGCTGGTCGTCGGAATAGCATCTCTTAGAAAACAGGCATAGACGAGTATCGTTTATAATATATCGCAGCGACCAGTACAGTGCTAGTGCTTGTAACGAGCAGTCATCTTAACATACAGCACCCCGAGGAAGAGTAACACAACTAGAAAGACTTTAGCCACCTAAATCCATCTCATGCCAAGTACACTCACATAGGGCCATTGATCGACTTACAGCATTGTTCCTGGCCCTTGCAGTAGAGGTTCTCACCACCTGAAATAAAATCAATTACATGAATCAATCATGAAAGAGGGTTAGGTTACTCACATGGAGTATGCTGAGGAGAGGCCGTTGCCTGAGCGGCAAATAGAAGGGAAGCAACGGCGAGAAGCTTGACGGCGTACATAAGGACTTGGTTTGGGGTAGAGGGCTTCGACAGAGGAACGACACTTTTTATATAGGTTCCTGGAGATAAGTGTTCCCAGGTTGTCTTGGCAGGAACTCCAAGGAGGTATCGGTATACGGGTTTATGTAGGAAGTAGTGGAGGAATTGAGGCTGAAAGGGCTATCCATTGATGGTGTTCCGATTTCACCTTTCAGACCCTCGCATTCGGAGAATGTATCATATGGTAGACACCGCAGAGATCATGAGCTTATGGAACATAGCAAACAACGATGGGGCAATGGAGCGAGTAACATAGTATTGAGGTAATAGTTGTATGAATTTCATGCGCTCATGGTGTCATCAAGGCGCCCGCGAGTAGATATTTATCAAATGAAACTATGGAACCATCTCAAAGTAGGTATGCATCTGTTCTGATTTACAAATGGGAGCTTGTTTTCAGCAGACAGAGCCCTGAGGAAGAGTAACACAACTGGAAGAACTTTAATGATTGTAATCAACTTATGAAGTTGCTGGCCTGTCAAAGGGCAACTTCCATGATCACCACCTATAGTAAGTCTATATTAGCATGACTCTGCGCGAGTCACGAATAATCAAGAGCTCACAAGGAGCTGTAGATTGGGGAGCAGGCGAGGCGAATGCTTGGGCCGTAAAAAGAACAAGAACAGCAGCAGAAATCTTCAACTTATACGTGACGATGCCGATTGCAGAGGGAGTAGTGTATGAGAACTGGAACGATGAGCCTGCTGTTACTTCGGCTTTATATCTAGTTATGAATCTGACATCCAGGACAAAGGGCTATTTGGTAGGGGGAGCACGGAGAAAAGCAAAGAGCATGGCTGCTAGCATTGTCGGGTGCATGTGTGCGGGTGCGGGAGAACTGGTCTGATTATTTCTGTTTAGTGCTAAGGTGGGCTACCACCCCGCTTGAAACATTGCGGATCTCGGAGGTTGCAAACTGAAGCTAAGGGTCAGGGATCTTGACAGTCAGAATGGCCCTTCGGTGACCGTTATCACTAGAGTCCGTCACCTTCGGTGTTCATCAGGTCGTGATTTTGAAGCTCATTATGAAAACACCGACATCTTCGCCTCATTAGGCGAAGGGACGAAATGCAGTTAGAAGTAATACCTACCCTCCCAAGACAGCAGAACCACTCACACGACCCTCGGCTTGACAGGCTGAAAATGAGAACAGATGGGAACTCGGAGGTGAGTCTGAGCATCGGAGACTTCTCGATGGGGAACCATGAAGCCATTACCCAGTCCTTGCATTACGTCTCGTATTGGCTGCTCATCGAGTCGACTTGGTGTTCCATTGTATCTCCGGAGTGGTGCTGGATATGTGAGGTCACTAGCCTCCTAACATTATGCTTCTCGGAAGTATCTTCATGAAGGGTAGGCATCTGGTGGGTAAATTACTGCATGGCTAAAACGGCCTTCAAGCCAAATTGAAGCTGAAGGGCTGACCATAAACAATAAGCACCTGTTTCGTCCAATCCGCGTATGACACGAACAAGTAACATAAAGCCTCCTTCAATAGGGGCTAGCCCCGCGATTGAAGGAGATTTTTCGAGTTCACAGCGGCGCTGTTAATAATCAGGTGCCTAGGGACTCCACTCAGGAATCAGTCAGACCTGATCAAGGTTTCTTGTTCAGTCATGGGTTGGTTCCCCTATGAGAAAGCTATATATCAAGGTTTATACAGGTCGTACGCTTCATTCTTTCCACAGTGCTGCACTCTGACATGCGTTCTCTTGCTCTGTTTGCTGCTTTTTGCACTCTCCTTGCTGCAGCCATGGCCGCTCCAAATCCTGATCCTCCTGTCTACCGTTGTAAGTCAAGAGCCCCTCAGGCACCACTCAGCTTTGACAACTCATAAATAAATTCTCTGCAGGTGCTAACGAAGCCGGGGTGAGGAAATTCTAATATGCTAATAACTTGACTATCATTCTGAGGGAATCACTCCTCCATTGGATTTTTTACTTAGGATGTGTGTAAGTGTAATTCTCCAGGGGCCAGGTCTTGAAGCCTTGAAGTCATCCCATTGCCTTAGGCCCCAGTGAAGAGTATACTTGTTGCGGACCTCTTGAAATTCCAGATGGCGGCTAGTATGTTCCTACCCCGCTTTCTTTTACAAGTAGCCTGATTGATCTTCATATATAATAGCTGCCGCATCCTCAAGCCTGGCAAAGCCTGCATCTTTTAATTCAACCCAGTATATGCTTACCAGTAGGCTCGACATTGTAATTGTATCCAAGACCCAAATATAACTCGAATACAATGAAACATGTGAACATGCAACTTCAGTACATTCACATACTTGGAACTGAGCATCACAATAGCATTCAGGATCATAAGGACTGATATTGCAGAGGCTAATCTAGCATATAACACCCAGAGGCAGACTAACACAGCTAGAATATCAGCCAATGTTTAAGGGGTTATTCATATGGGGTGTATCTCCCCAATTGCTTACACTGGATGGGGAATGGAGCTGCAGTGTAATGGCTGTGCCCTTACTGTCATATTATCTCTTGTTCCTTCCTTCTTTCGAGTCGCTCCGTTAATTATTTAACTTCCTGTTTGTCTTCAACCTTGATGGATTAATCAATCCATTAAATTTACATTCCTTATAATGCTCACTGTCACCTGTCATTAGGACACCTGCCTTATACCACAACATTGTAGTACACCCAATACATTGGGCTTAGTGTGAACATAAGGTTCTAAGCTCTAGTAAACCCATCAGGTTTACAATTTGAGAATATTTAATTCCAACCCTCAACAATAGTAAAATCATCAAAAGATGACTGAATAATGGTAGAGTGCTCATAATGATGGCTCGACAATGGTCTTGTATTGTTAATGCTGGTTCAACATAGCATTGATCCACTGATGATGGTAACATGATGGTAATATGCTGGCCATCTCAGCAGCATAAGTTTATTCAGTTCACAAGAAGGTTTCTAATCTGGTATTCTCACTACATAATCAGTTTTCTTTGGCATTCTGAGAGCCAGCATTTTCTCTAAGCATCTAATTTGTACATAATGATGTCAGAGTTTCTGTTAAGGATGCGAACTCCGGGCAGGGGCGGACCGCGAGCGGACAGGAGCGGATGGTTCGCGGACCAAAGGTGAGAGAGGCCTTGGCTTCAACTTGTGTGTTGCGCCCCTCGGGAACCATAGTGGCCTCACTTGGCCAATCTACAAGCTCGTCGGACAGGAGCGGACAGGGCCGGACGAAGACAGGACAGTCCCGGACAGAGAGCGGGGCTGTAACGGATAAGAGAGCGGAAGGAGAAAGTCCGAAGTTGATAGGAAAGTCCTAAGTCGATA